>NW_004624783.1:11358488-11373365 GCF_000247695.1 Heterocephalus glaber
AATTCCCAGTGAGAAATGTAATTGTGTTGTATACCTAAAATGTACCAATAAAAGGATTTAACAACAACAAAAAAATCTGTCATCAAGGAAATGGACAAATTGAGGTATTAACCCATTGTGGAATGCAGCTCAGCAATAAAAACCCTGCAGCATGGATGGGATGTCACAGGCATTATGATGAATAACAAAAAGCTAGAAACAAAATAGCACCTGCCATATTATTCTACTAGGACAAAAATTACAAACATGTAAGAGTAATCTATGGTGTTAGAAATTAAAAAGAATAATGGCCTCTGGAGGTGGGCTAGTGTAGAAATGACTAGAAATGGATACAAAGGAACTTCCTGGGGTGATGAAAAAATTTCTTGATTGGGCAGACAGTTGCCCAGGTGTACAGTTTCAATACGAATTGAACTGTACACTTAACAGTTGTGCCTGTAACTACATAGAAGTTATAATGCAATATAAAGACCTGTGTATATAAATACATAAGTGAGTGGATAAATGAATGAATAAATAAATGAATGAATGAAAGAATATATTCTGGACTAAGAATGATGTAATTTAAAATTTGCTCTAAAATTTCCTCACTATGTGACCTTAAACAATTTTATTTCTTTGTGTACTATTTTTCTTACACTTAATATTTAATAATAAATTTTGAGGGTGAAGTAAGTTAACATATCTTAAGACCTTAGAACAGTGCCAGGAATATAGAAGTATTTCAGTAGTTCCTAGATATGACACCATTGTTCCCCCTGAAGAATGAAAACATTAGTTACATTGTAATTCAATATCAGTCTTTCATTTCATACATTCTGCTTCCATTTGTATGGCAAGATAATTTATAAGTCATCTACCATGATGTGCCTTGTTGGTGTATGTTGAGAATATGGTCCAGACTCAATTTATTGGTGCAGATAGTGAAGCACTTAAACACCAAGAAATCTCGACACTGCAAGTTGACTTCTGCAGAAGGGTGCATAATGCTCCTAAGACAAGGTAGCAAGCAAACACATAGAGACTGCAGCAGGCTTGTTTTTATCTCTAATGCAGTGAGAAGCAGCTGACCTTTTTCCTCATTGGTTGGGTTGAAGGTTCACATTCTATCCTGATTGACAAGTCTAAGCAGTGCAAGGGGAAGGCCTGAAGGATTGCTGGGCAGGGTTGCTAAAAAAAGGGGGCAGGCCCATTGTCAGCTGGAAGCAGCTCCAGAAGAAGAGAACTTCATCCAACAACCATGAAACAAAAGCCTGGATTGATAGATTTCCCTCACCCTAACATGGCTACTATGTATAATAGTTGCCATCTTCCAGTAATGTCCTGCTCCCTACCTAAAGCCACCCCAAGATGGCTTCTCCTACCAAAGGACAACCTTCTTCCCAACATGCCCCTATTCCCGCCAAAAGAGTAACCTAATACCTGCTCTCCTCCTAGCAGCTAGGGACTTCACTGGCTCCTCCAGTTCTGAGCCACTACCTCACCCAACCCCACCCCAGCTCCTGCAAGCCCCCCCCCCCCAGCTCCTATAAAAGGCACTCCCTGTCCTGGACATATTGCTTTTGTCTCTCCTTTGTTCAGAGACAGCACAACAGATCATCCCTGCAATAAAGGCTTGTTGTGGCCTGGAAAAAAAGGGGGGTGGGGTGTGAGGCTACTGAGAACTGAAAGTCCTTGGCTGTGTTCCTGAGATCCAAGTCAAACAGATATTTCTTATAACTGTAACAACTGTAACTGTGGTGTAAAGGATGAGGAGGGGCAGCCTAGGGTGGACTAGAGTTTAAGATGGAGACATTCTTGTGTTCATATTTTTGATAGAAAAAGACCTTATTTCTTAGAGTGTACAAGCAATTTTTAAATCAGAAAAATAAAGATACCAAGTGATCACTAGTTAATTGAGCAATTAGCTACATCTACTCACAATTAACTTGTGATTTTAGTTCTCAGTGTGGCAGGTGGAAAATCAAACATATAAAGTTTAATTAAGACCATCCAAAATTTTGTCTCCCATATAATATCTATACATGAAGTTTTACACTGAATTCCAAGATTCCTAATTTCAATAAAGAGGCCTAAGAATAGAACTTTTGAACACTTTTACATAGTATAAAAAGAGAAATCGATTAGGTTAGTAATTAAAATAATATAATTAATTGAAATGAATATAACTCTTACCTCATTCCATATAATGAGTAAAGCTTCCTTTAAAAACAGCGGAGCAAAAAACTTTGATAATTTAAATAATCCTTCCCTAAGATTTATCTGTTAGCTGCAAAATCCTGAATTTCCTATTGGGAGATTAAGTAACAAAGGCATTATGGATGCTTGAGCCTGTCTGACTTTAATGTCTTCTATTTAACACTGCATATGTGAGCAATAAGGAAGTTTTCTTTTCATCTCCCAGGACAGGTGCACTCAAAATGATCAACTGGAGAAAAATAGTTTTTTCCCATGATGTCATTCATTATTGGCCATAATTTCTTACATAAAAGTCTCACACTGTTAACTCCTTAGGATACTAAATCTGCAATAGATTTACCTGGTAGCAACGTATATTTATTAAATCATAAGAAAAGGTTTTGTTGAATGTAGTCACATAAGACTCTTGTTTAAGGACTTATTTATACAAGATATCTCTCTATGTAGGTATCTATACAGATATATATGTATATGTATCTATCTATACAAGATAGATATAGCCATATCTATACAACAGATATACATATATATACACACATATTTATACTATATATGTATATATACACACATATATATACAGAGAGAGAGAGTGTGTGTGTTTTTCCTATTCTACTCAAAGAGATATATCATCCACCTTCTTTTTAATCATATCTGAAATTCTTGGGTCCATTTATCAAATATGTTAATAATATGATACTTTGATTTTAATCCCTGTTGGGGACAATTAATGTCATTCTTTTAGCCTGTGAAAGAGAAATAGTATGGAGCTAATTTGTCATTACCTAAAAACAATTCAGAATAGGTGAAGATAACTATCAATTCTACAGTGTTCACTTATAGTAGAGATTATTCTAAGCACTGGGCATGTTATCTCATGTCTTAGTCCATTTAAACTGTTTTAACTCAATACCATACTTGGTGAGGCCTCTTTTCCTGGTTTATGGAAATAGTAGCTTCTCACTATGTTCTTGCATGGGGGAATGGATGAGTCAGCTCTCAGGGTTCTCTTTCATAAAGGCAATAATCCCATTCCTAGGGATGCACCCTCATGAATTAATCATCTCCCCAAAGGTACCACCTCCTAATATCTTTGCCTTAGAGGTGAAGATTTCAACATGTGAATTTTGGAGAGACACAAGCATCTAGATCACAGCATTTCACTAATTTTTTTTAGCAAAACATTTAGTGGTACATTTTAGATATACATAATGATAACTCTCTAATTTTATTGTTTATGCACTGATTAATTTAAGTGATTATAACTTCATTTCTCTCAAGTGTAGATACTGATTGGAATTCTCTGTCTCTTATCCTTAGAAAACACTGCCCTGGATTTATGTAAAAGGTCAGATAATTTGACCCATAGAACACATTAAATGTTTCCTACTAACTCAGCCCCTACATGGTATGACTTAACCGCAAACTAAATCATAATTCTTGAAATCTTGATATCTGTGCATTGAGTCTGAAACTGGAATGAATAACTCATTTTGTACAGACAGAAAAAGTCTCTTGAAAAGGGCTGGCTGTGGGAAAACAACCTCAACTTTTGCAACACTTCATCAAATGTATGTATCCAAATGATACCAGACTCTAGTAAGATCATATTAGTCCAACTTATCTTCCTTTCCCAGTTGTCAGGTATGTCAGGATTTTCCAGTAAATATTTCTGACATCCTGTTGGCAGATTCCTTATTGGATGCAAATTGATCCAGTAAGGTGTTGGAGTGGATAATTAATCCTTCTTGCATTTTGACTGTTAGGAAGAAGTTCCAAGGCCTTTTGCTGGGGCAAAAATTAATAAAGAGACGAAGAGGATGAATCACTAAACACTGAGAAAATGAGTATGGGAGAAACATTGCATTTTGAACAAGTTTTTAAAAATCTCAGTTTGGAAACTGCAGGGAAATTTATTGCAACATCTATTCACAATTATTCATAAGAAAAATGAGTCACAATCTTTTGCCTGAGAATGATGACCTTGTAGTTTAAGAAGTGTCAAAAGCAAAATTTCCCTTGAATGGCATCATGTTGCTAAAAGTATAACTTGTGCATCATAATATAGTTAAATAAAACAGGGCATTCAATCCAGCTCCCTAGATATTGAGGTTTAATTTATTCAGTTTTCAATTTTGATAATTGAGTGTAACTTCTCTTTTTCCAGTGTTCATGCATCTTTGGGGAAGCACAAGAGAAATACCTCTTTCTAATTCAATTTCGGAGTTGTTTACACAGGATGCTGCTGCTGATAATAATGACAAATCCTATCAATTTAACCATAACAGGTTATTGTAAGGTCAGACAAAGGCACGATTGAGACCACCAAGGCAGGGAAAGTCTAAGCAACCTGCGATGAGTTTATTGCCATTTGGGTGCAGATAGACCAAGGGTGAGAAGGCTATTGGCACTGAGAGGGGTGCTCGTGGTTGATATAGGGCATTTTAGGTAGGGAAGGGGCACTGGTCAAGAGGGTGGAAAGTTTTAGAGTCCTGTGGGTAATGGGCCTGGGGCTGGCTGATAAACAGGACAGTGGTGAGAACAGCAGGGCAGCTGCCCACTTCTTGTTATCTCTGTGCTACTGTGGATGAGGGTAGTGGGTCTGCTTGGGTGGAGGTTTGGCTGGGGGGGGGCTGTCAGTTATGTAATCTGGGTAATTAGATAATTTTATTTATTACACTTGTTCCTGCAACAATATTTAGAGCCTAAAACTATAATATGGATTAATAAAATGTTTTCTATTTCTCAAATTTATATGATTTCTATACATATGTAATCATCTCACTCTTGGTTTCATTTCAATGAATCTTGATAATTTATACCAGAGAGGGAATGAAGGTTTTCTCTCAGGCTCCATGAGACAATCTTCATAGGTGCTTCACTTGTATAGCTAAAGCACGGCTTATGAAGCAGGAACAAAAGGACAACCTAAGATGCTTGGAGCAAGGCATGAATAGCAAAGATGGTGGACCTAACTCAGCAGCAAAGACTAGCTGTAGAAGTTCAACTCTGAGAGTCAGGCCTCCAGATACATTCAGTTCTGCTTATACTCAGAAGGAGTAAAATAATGGCTGATGCTTAGGCTAATGATTCAGATCTGGTTAAAGATTGTTGGTACCAGGACAACACCTCCAAATAGAAAGCAAGTTATCAAACCCTCCAACCATCCAGCTGGAGCTGGGGAAGAAGTCCAGCTAAAGGGATTTGAGGTAGAAACTGTGGGGGAAGTTAAAGCCAATATGACTGCCAACAGGTACAACTGATCTGCTTAATTATAATATTTTTGATTTTTAACATTTGTATTAGTACACATTTGCAGTACATAATAATTGTATTCCTTGTGGGAAGTTGGTGCATCTACATAACACATCTTAATTCTTTTTACCACCCCCTCCCCATTCCACCTCTTGGCCCACTTTTTGTTTTCAATAGAAAAGGTAAATGCAATGAATTTCTCTTGCTTCACTGGGCGATTTCAGGTGATGGGATGAGTCTGAGCCTGGCGCTGGGAGGCATGGCAGGAAATATCAAGGAGACGCTAGAGAAGGGAAAGGTACCCAGAAGAAGGCAGGAGAGCTGACAAGCAACTTGCAAAATCTTTAGTCTGTGGTGGAGCCATAGAACTAGAGCCAAAGTTCTTACTTTCTTCGGACTTTATATAAAATGTTTTTAGCATCTATTAGAACAGTTTCCTTGGTGTTATATTTCTTGGCTATCTTTTAAAGATTTTTTGGCTAGAATTCAGAGTAAGTCATGGCACAATGACAAGAAATGATATTTTAAGTAATAGTTGAAGATTAGAATGTTGTTCTTCTTGTCCAATCTGTGTTGCAGTCTGTGAAAGAGGATGAAGAGAATAGGAAAGATCCTAAGTGAAGATGATTGGTGCCTTTTTCTGTAATATATAGACCTCACAATTTGATCAAAGGCAAGATAAATATACTAATATAGACACATTTAAATTATTCAAAGGAATACTAATTTACACCCATAATATTTTATAATGTTATGACTCAGCTATTTTCATCTCAGCTGAGCATACCTCTGAGGTAGTGACAGGAGCCCCCCAAAATGTAAATATGCTGTGAAATTAAATCAGTTTGGGTTTACTTAGGCATAATTTGCTACCTAAATAAACATACAATATATTTATGTGGGTTTAAAACTAAGAATATGTTAGAATTTACTGGTTGTTTATTTACTCTCCAGATGGCTACTAGCTTTAAATTGTTTTATATAGTAATACATAGTTAAAAATTGAACCATTAATTGAATGATAAAGGTTATTTCATTGAAATTCAGTACCCTGTCTTGGAGAGAGAAAAGGAGACATATTTGGCTCTGGTAAAAACTGCCACAAGACATGCTACTTGGACAAAGAAATGAAGAGAAACACTAAAAGGAAGTCTATGCAGTGGATGTTACTCAGGGTCACCTTACATTGGATGCCCCTAGGGTAACAGCTTTCATGTTTGTACATGCCAAATTCATCTTCAATGTTCAGCAACAAAAAGGAGATGATAACATTAATTAATCATAAATATATGAAATCAAATACACCAATATGAAATAGTCAGATTTTTTTTCTTCTTTGAATCTATCTCTTTGAAGAGATGTATGTTCAAACACTTGACAAATCCATCCCAATAACTATTTTGGAAATCAAAGAGAAAAAACTATAATGTAGCTCTAGTTTTACTAGGGTTTGAGTGCATGTGATTTCTTGGTTTTTTAAGATTTACACTGATAATAATTGGCTTCTTTTTAAAAACTCAATCTTCAGGTTTTGCAACTATGGTTCTGATTATTCTCCAGAGACATTCTTGTAATTATTAAGTGTGGCTTGTTCATCACTTATTCCAAGTGACTCTCAATAGAAAAGTATTTTTGGATACTTAGTAGATATCAGAAACTGTTTAACCTCATAGGTATTTTAGTGATAATCATAAAACTATTATTGAGCTTCTGTGTACACCATGGATCTTGTTTTTTCTCTTTTTTGCAATCTCATGTTAGCCATAGAATAGTCTTATAGAAATAGGATTTATTTTTCTATTTTTCAAATAAGAAAACCAAGACTCACACAGGTAAATGACTTGCCCAAAATTTTATAATAAGAAAATAGCTCTCTTTGATATCTTGCTATTGAATCAACTTTGCTCATCTGCCTACGCAACTGAATCCTGCTTGACAGTGTCACACAACAGGATCCCAAATCAAATATTCCCTCAGCTCTGCTTCCAATCCTATAGCATTTCTCTGCTCCATTCACTCAGCTAACTCTTCACTCTCCAAATTCTTGCCCTCTCTCTTACTATCACTCCAAGTAGATAAGAGATTGAAGTAATCAGACAGAAACCCCTTTAAGTCCTTAATTAAACCACAGGACTCACCACATGGACACCCATCCTCTATTCATCCTTCTTACAGGCTCCACTCCTCCGATGGCAGCTGACTTCTGATCTCCTCTTTTACCACTGCAGGACTACAAGACCTTCACACATAGCCTTACTCTTTTCTGTATGTTGATTAAAAATGGAGATAACAGCTATGCTCAGCTTTAGGATCATTGTCAGGAGAAAATAAAGATGTATAGAACTAATGTATAAAAAAGTATCAGATAGGTAACTAACATTGGCTAAAGGATGAAGAAGGCAAAGATGATGAAGATGATTCCATTCACCAGCCATCCTTTTTCCCATTGGAAAGCATGATCTCACATCACTTTAATCTTTCTTAGGATAAAACATTGGCACAAGGAGTAAGAGTGAATTTACTTTTTTTAAGTACAACAAAATGTCTGTATGTGCTTTGGGAATAGTTGCGGCTTTAAAGCAGGAGGATGCTTTCTAACTTGAGAAACAAGTTTAATATTCTTTCATTGGAAAAAAAATCCACTATTACATAAAAATGTCAGCTGCAAACAATACACCCTAGTAGGGATTTCTCAAGGTAATGTAACACTGTGGAATTATAAAAAGATTTCAGATTTCTTAATATTATTTTTCCTTTAGATATTTTCCTGTTCTCCTTCAAAATTTTCTGGCAGAATAATTCATATGCTAGTTTCAGCATTGTAAGAGGAAACTGTAAATTTCCATTAGAGAGTTCTCTTAGGAGCCACCTAATGTGAACAAAGTATAAAGCAAGTTCTGTGTGGAGACAATTGCCTAGAAATGTCTTTTCTTCCAGTCACTTTAAATAATTTATTATTTTCAATAAATAGTTATGAACCAAATATACTTTTATAAAAGGCTTTAGCCTTTCAAATGATAATGTTTGAAAATTTCTTCTTTTTTTCGTTTTCCTAAATTGCAGGCTAAATTGTGTTTTTCATGTCTATTTCCACAATTCTCTTTGTCCATTTGCTTTCTATTTTTTAAAAGTAATTCTCTCTTGATATATTTAGAATATCAGCACAATCCACCACTATGCAATTTAATAAATCTGATGCTGTCAAAACCCTGGATCATAGAGAAGGCCAGAATCAGAATAGGAAAGAATATGCCTATTTAGCTGGAAAACGATGTACCTAGGAAACAAACAAAAAGTGCACATGAAACTATCTAGTTCAGTCTTTTAATGCTTATTATTTTCAATAGAGCATGTTGAGAATCAGTTGCCTCTCTACAAATAGCCCAGTTGGGGTGGGTTAGGGACAGAGGAAAGGGATGCTCCACCCTGGCCTCTGCTTCTTATGCTGCCTCTCATTCAAACAGTGGATCCTCCAGCAATTAGGAAACATCTGTATCCTTCTCACTATTCTAGAAACACATCTATGAACACTTTCTAATCAATTCATGATTAGTCAGATATTTATCTTTTAATCTCAAAAAACACCTAAGGTTTCTTTGCAGTGCAACTCTAATAGTAGGCACTGTTTAGGCCTTTTGTTACAAGATCTTAACTGCTTCTGATTCATCTTCTCTTTTTTTTTTTTTTTTGGTACCAGGGATAGAACTCTGGTCCTTGCATTTGTGTAGCAGGTGGCAAAACCACTGAGCTAAATCCCAGGCCCTGATTCATCTTCTTAAACATAGTTTACAGAGAGTAATGAAAGAGCATTGTCATAGAAGGTAAAAAAATGCATGCTTACCTAAAAGACTTGTATTTGAAATTTCATGCAATTAAATTAGCAAACTGAATGACTCCGCATCTGTTTATAGATCTATAAAATGGGGATTGTATCTCTTTTACTTTAATGATTCAGAGCACAACAGGAAATGATCTATGTGAAAATATATTGTAAATTTATAAAATGATTTATAATAACTTTGGGATATTTAGCAGAAGGCACAATAGTATGTAGGGATATAGCCAGAAAAGGCCAGCTGGCCTGTTTTCTAGAGATTTCAGAGAGCAGTCCATGGTGAATTCACCATGATCTATGATTTAGCTCTCAACCTTTGCAGAAATTCAGATCGATTTGACTTGGGTGAATTGACTCACAACTAAACTCGTAAGCTACTGATCTATAAACCATCAGAATAAACTCTAAATTTTAATAATTAAAATGTTCATGTTCCTTCTCCAGAACTTCATCTTCTTTTTTCACCCAGTATATAAGCCAGAAAACTTTGTAAAAAGGAAATAAGTTTCTTCATTGCACTACAAAAACATTACAGCACAGTGAGGTGGTTTTTGTAAAAGATATATAATCCAAGTCATCATAAGATCCAGTTGGTCTTTTCCACCTCAGCAATAGGCTACTTTTTCCCAAAAAAGTGTTGGATAAGCATTGCCAACCTCTTTTTCAACTTCTGTTTTCAATGCTCTGGGCTAGCCATCCCTCTCTCTGTTCAAACTCTTCTAGAGACAGGAAGAAAAGCAGTTTGTTTCCTTTTTGCTTACTATTTGCAAACACATTTCAAACCTGTCCTCCTATAATTATATCCAATTAAATTGATTGTAGTTTTACTTGTTGAGTCATACATTTAAAAATAGTTCTTCAGTTAGTTCTCAGAAATAGTTAATCATATCTATTGTTTGTTCATATAAGTTTCAAAGGACAACTTGCTATTGCTTCTTTCCAGGTGCATGTAAGTTGCTTCATTGCTTTGCTCCCATACTATTAGGTGAAGTGTTATATTGAGAGTTATTATGAATACTAATAGTAACTTAGATGTAGTTGATTTCAGATAAAGTCTAACAATTTTTTCTGACTCAAGAAATTTTATTGACTCAAGAAATATTTATTGACTTGAGAAATGAAGTTATTAAAACTTGTGCAAAAAGTAAGTTTTCTAAGAAGTTAGAGTTTTGCTTAGATAAGGTATTAATTTCTAAGTTAATTTTGAACATATTTTGGAATAAAATATTGAATGTGAAGGCGAAGGGTAATGCTGTTATATATGGTATGTGTAATTTGTATTCGTCTTGTAATTCCACAGACTTTTTAGTCTACCAACTGTATTAAGGACCTTCCTCACTCCTCATTTTATCAGTGAGATCTTGAAGTTCCAGAGAATGCTGGTGTCCTTTTCATGACTAATATATGGATCTTTGCCTATTCACAGTTGACCTCTTTTTTTCCCCTTCCAAAATGTGGGCAGATTCTATTTCAGGCCTTCCTAATTGACTATTTAAGTCATGTGAGAAGCTTTTGAAATAGTTTATCTTCAAACACCCCCCACCCCCTCCTGTAATTAATGAGAGTGCAAAGCACAAGAGACTCAAATTAACCCAGGGGGAAGTTGGAGAAGCCCAGAGAAGCTCCTGGTAGGTGACTCCTGAGGTTGAGTTAAAGAACAGTCAGTGACAGCTGAAGAAATGGGGGAAACTGCCTGTTCTTCAAAAGGAACTTAGGTGATAGATTCCATGTATTCCCACTGCACCAGACAAACCAGGATGATCCGTTACCTTCTACCTCACTTCTTCCCAGTGGTGTCCTGGAGTTGGCTTGTTCTGGAGTTGGCTTGTTCTGGATGACGAGAGCCAGTTGTACAACTTTCTTTTCAAAACTGTTTTCAGTGACATGCTATCGCTTGAAATCAATTACAGTGGGAGAATTACCCTAGGACAACCGGCAATGCTAAAACCAGAGGATTTTCCCCTTAGGATAAGTTTTCAGCACACCATTGCTTTTACACTGTTGTAACTACTTTCTCAAATTCATGTTTGATCCATCAAGTACTCTGCCTGGGAGAAACTTGCCGAAGGCCCCAGTCATGCTCCTATACCAACCTCATTTCGTATCCACCCAGTTCTTGGCCTCACTTTTACAGGGCCTTGCTTTTTACTAGAGGCCTGATAAATGAACTACTGTAAACAGCTACTCTTCACGTTACATAGTTTCACTTTAAGCAGGGGTTTTTATTAATTGATTACTTCATTAAAAGAGCTGAGGATCAAAGCACGGTGGTAGTTTTTGTGCTAAGAGACCATTTTCCCTCTTTTGCATAAAATGTGCTAGTGGTACCTAGTTGTGAATCTAGGGTTTGAAGGTCATTGACCTTATGCAATTTTGAGAGCCTTTCTACAAAAAGAGTACCAAATTTCAAATATAAAGCTAAATTCAAAGGTTAAGTATTGTTTAGAGTAATGGAAAAATCTCTACATTTTATAGAGATTTCAGAAATTCGGATTGTTTATTTTTATGATCTCTTTTGACAATTTCCCAGAAATCTTTAGAGAAACCCTTCTTGTTTGCAACTGGCTTTTCCTTCCTGCTTGAATACCTTATAAATCCCAGCACTCACAGGGACCTGTGCAAACGAAGACCTTTGAAGGATTGGTTTAGCTTCATTGTAACTTCTCCTCTTGCACTGGCTACCTATATACTGATGGGTAGTTTGTGACATTGCTTTCTACTTTCAGGAGAAATACTTACCGGTAGTAAGGATGGAGTTGTAAGGGATGGAGGTAGAACAATTAGATGCCAGTCACTGTTTTACTTTGGGTTACAGTCCTGGACAAACCGCTAAACATCTCTAAGCTTTGTTCTCAAGAAAATATACTTGATCCTTATTATTCATGAATTCCATACTTGCAAATTTTTTCATTCTTCATTTTTTTTTTGTAATTCCCAAATCAATCCTCATGGCCCTTTGGGAATCATTCATGGACATGCACAGTGGTAAAATTTTGAGTCACCTAGAGTTCATGTTCCTAGCTGAGGTCAAACAATGCACTTTCTTCTTGTTTCAGCTCTTCTACTGTAAACAAGTGTCCTTTTTTCACATTTTTATATTTTTTGATAGTGATTTTGCTATTTTAAATAAACCCCAAGGGTACTGGTTGCTAAACCAGTCTAATATTAAGAGCATGATGATGACCAGCAGAAGAACACGATGTTCCTTAAGGAGAAAATGTGTGTATTAGATACACTTTTTTCAACCATAAGTTCTAATGCAGTTGACCATGAGCTAAATGTTAATGAATTCACAATATAGTACATCCAGCAAATGGAAGGTAACCTTTCCTGATCTGTATGTGCAGCCACTCAAAGAGTGCTAAAGTCATATCTACAGTGTGTGATGAATCTAGAGAAAGATGGAAATAACTTTTAAATTTGTGGATTTATAAGATAACACTAGCTTTAAAAACGCACTCTGTCTTAAGGTTATAATAAATGTATAGTCAGATTACCAAAGCCCAGGAAAATGTTCAGTCCTTTTGAATACACTAATATCTTAGTAAAAAGAATATTGCACATAAGTAATTATTTGTAAGAAGTATATATGAAGATGTCTTTAAACTGAAATATCTAAAACCAAGGTTAAGTTTAACAGATTGAAGAAAATATGACCAGAGCTTCATAGGAACCTAACCTTGTGTTTCCCCTAGGAACTATGGTCCGTATGTGCTTGGTCAGTGTTTGCAGTGACTTTATAAAACATAACTGCCACACACTATGAGAATGTACAGTAGAAATATTCAGACTTTTAGTCATCTTCATATGCTTCTCCAAAGACATAATGTTGAAATTGAGAAAATGATATGTGATAGTTTTTTTTTTTTTTTTTTTGGTACCGGGCACCTAACTTGGGTCCTTGTGCTTGCCCAGCAGGCGGCGAAACCACTGAGCTAAATCCCCGGGCCTGTGATAGTTTTTTTAAAAGGTCTTAAATTCTTTCCTATTATAGAAGCTGTGTGTTTCTATTTTACATACAAAAGTCCTAAGTCAAATTTAATTTGAAGAAAAGGATCTGAAATTTTATTTTAAATACAAATTTAAAAGTCCTGTAAATACAACAATTTTTATTTCTAATACTAAGTGCTCTAAAATTCTCTTAAATAAGTTAAAAATCTATTTTAATAACTTGTTTTCCAGTTATTACCTACAAATATTTTCTTTTAAGTAAGGAATATTGTTAACCTTAAACATACTTTTATTTGCATGAAAGAAATAAAATGTCTTATTGCATCAAATATGTTTGGCATGGGATTCTCAGCCACTCAACTACTTTCTAATTACACTGATGGTGATGAGTCTTAATATAGAAGTGTTTTGATATCAGTTTGTGAGGATATTAACGAAGCTGCTGGCATGAAATTTGTTTGCATCCTGCCAAGGAATTCTAAAAGCCACACAATATACTTCAAACCATTAAAATCTTTGAATTGTAAAAGCAAGTATATCCCATTAAATAATAAGAAATACAAATTAATATTATATTTTTTTAAATTAATATTATTGACTAAATGATAACTTTTATTTTCTCCTATAGATTAACAACATCAACCTCCTTTTAATTATTTGTTTTTAATTTTTTATCATTAATTGATATTATTTATCTCAAGTGAAACCCAATAGGTAGCTAAAGGCTTACTTTAGAAGACATTCTGAAGTATTATTTTCAAGTGACTGACAGGGAACTATTGCTTTCATTGTTTTTTTTTTTTTTTGGTACCTGAGATTGAACTCCAGACTTTGCATTTTTGAGGCATGGGCCGGAAACACTGAGCTAAATCCCTGGCCCAAGGAACTATTGCTTTCTATAGCTTTCCAAATAGAATAATCAACAGTCAGAACTAGTATCAATTAAGCAGTTAATTGCGTTGTGTAGGACTGAGACAATTCAGTCTCTGATTTTTTTGGCCATTATAAGAAAAAAATAAGGTCAATCAAACTGTATTGTAGGTATTTATTTGTATAAGTAGTTTGTAAATTTTTGAGGACTTTGTGAACATTACTAGATATATTTAATACAAACTAAATTTCAAAAAGCTAGACAGGGTAAAAAAATATATCTCTGTTTCTAAAAGTAAAATATGAGGATGACTTGTCACCACTTTTGGCCCAGATCAGATACTCAATAGACACCTTTTGAATTATTACAATCAATAAGTGAATGAGTATGTAAACATATATATACTTTTTTCCTCCTTAAATTCTTTTATTGGTACATTATTAGGTAAACAATACATTTACATTTATCATTGGGTGCTTGTGCCTGTACATGATGTATCTTGGTTCTTAGTTTTTTCCCCATTACCTGTGTGCCCTTCACCCCCTCAACCTTTCCTTATTTACATAGACTTTGTTTCCATTTTTTTTCTTTTCTCATAATTTTTCCTTTCCCTCCTTTCCTTTCCCCTTCCCTTTGCACCACCCCTTTGGACCTTTTCTTCCTATTTCAAATTATCAATTATTCATTTTAATTCTTATTTACACTGTCAGTTTCTCACACTAGAGAAACTATTCAGTATTTGCACATGTGTGTCCTATTTATTTCACTT
>NW_004624783.1:11384210-11437100 GCF_000247695.1 Heterocephalus glaber
GGGAAGTTTTCTGCTATTCTGTGAACAGTTTTTTTTTTTTTTTATGTCAATTGTACTTTCTCCTGTTTTTTGTAGACTCCTATCAGTCTTTGGGTATTCTTCTTTGCATCTTCTAGCAGGTGCTGCTCATGGTCCCTTACTGTTTTTAAGAAATCTCTGTTTTCATGGTCATTTACCACAATCCTGTCTCTATATCTGATATTCTGTCTTCAGATTCCCTTAATCTGCTCTGCATGCTTTTATGGAGTTTTTAATTTCCTGAATATCTGTTTGAATCTGTTTCATGGATTCCATTTTTTTCTTATGTTTGGTGATCTTGGTTTCCTTTTCTTTCTTATGCTGGGCATTCATGGCTTCCAGCATGGCTCTGAGCTCATCTATTTTTTAAAATCTGTTTCTGTTCTAGAACCTCTAATCATGTCTTTCACTCTGTTCATCATCTCTGCAGTTATCTGGGAGATTATTCCTGTTTTGAATTTTTCTAGAGCCTCATTCATCTGTTCTGTTACTTCCTGTGCTATCAGTTCAGGGTCTCCAGGTGGTTGATTATCAGACTTTCCATCTCATTTCCTCCAGAATTTGCCTTTTGTGGAGTGGGGGTCTGAGTTTGTGCCTTACTTAAATGTCTTCTCATTTTTGTTTTTGGTACCGGCCTTGGTTTACTTCCTGGTTTGATACTTTGAAGTTACTTATTGTAAGTATGTTTGTTGATGTATTTAGAACCCTTATGGAATGATTGCTTCTCAGAGGTGTATTCCAGATATTGCTGGTCTTTAGGTTTTGAGTCTGTAATGGCTCTGAGGCTGTCTCATTTTCATTATACCAGGAAGGACAACTGATTAGATCAATCACAATACCTTAGCCCAAGTGATACAATCAGCAACACAATAGCATCAAGTACCTCTTAGAAAATGACAATTTGTCATAGTTATTGATCTATCACCTTTAACTGTATGAATTAGATCGAAATCAAGGACCAACCCAACATATGTTTATAGTCAATAAACTCTTCAAAATAGCAATATCCCCTTTGGAATGGGGAGTTAGAAGGTGTTAGGGAGGGAGGGATAGGTAGGTAGAAGGATAGGGGAAGGTTAGCAGTGAGGTCTGAGGACAAGGGTGAGAGAAGGAAAGAGAAGAAAAGAAAAATAAAGAAGAAATATAAGTTAGGGCCAGAACAGAAACACAAAGGGAGATGAAGAACAATATGGGACAGCAAGGGAGTGAGGGAGGGAGGGAGAGAGGGAGAGAGAGAGAGAGAAAAGAGAAAAGAGAGAAAAAAGAAAAATAAAAATTTTAAAAGAGTAGAAAAAGAAGAAAAATATTAAAAATAAGAGCAAAATAAATAGTGAGTGGTAATTCTGAAAATAACAAATAAAAGATAAAAGTGAAGGGACTCCAGTGTATGTCTCTGCTGTCACAATAGACAGCGTGGGCAGCGGTGTGCAGATATAAGTCAATGAGTCTCAGTAAGACAGTCACAGACCTGTGAGATTCAGGCAGTTTTCTGGCTGCAAGTCCCAAGTTGAACTCCCTGACCTCCTGTAGGGTTGAACTCTGCAAAGTTCTATTGCAGGTTCCAGCTGCCTTTCCCCTGAAGGTAGTCCAGGTTCCGATGGGAGGTGATGATCCCTCCAATTTACCAAGTATAGTGGTGTGGTGTGCCTTTACTGCAGAGATTCTCTTCACTTTTCCAGTGGGCTTCAGTTTTCATCTGGGAGCCTGAGAGAGGCCCTCTCTCTGGTGTTCACTTCTGCAGCTCAGGTCTTCTGCCCTCCTGTGCTGTTGTAGTGTAGAACCAGGTAGCTGCACAGCCAAGAAGCCAGAGGTGGGGGAGGGGGCTGTTGTTGCAGGCACCTGAGTGGCTATGCTGCCGGCTGGTGGGGATGCCAGGGGGGTCCTCACTGGCTCCTGGTCGCAAGTGGGCATGGCCTGCAGGACAGAGCTGAACTCAATCAGGCTGGGGCACTCTGCCCTCGTGGCTCCACAGGTGGCATGTGGGCATGCCCTGGGGGTCCTTTTATATACTTTTCTACAAGGAAACATATCATTTATGATCTTGCCTATCTTTTCCTAAAAATGATCATTTAGTTTTCTAAACTGAAACCAAACCAAGTTCTGCCTGAAAAAAACTTTAAGATATTTTTATTATGAAAACAATTGTGTATTATTTCAGGTTTCAAATCTTAACTTAACTGCATTTAATTTAAACATGATAACAACCCTGTGAGAATTGTTATGAGAGAGTCAGTTACCCATGTTCACAGAGCTTGTGCCTGGATAGTGGAGACTCGAACCACGACATTGGTAGAGTGGCACTCTTTACATTTATTATTATTTCTGTGTCTAATATGTGGGACATTCACTCACGTGGTACCGATAAATATTCCTATACACTAATAATGAATTCACTGAGAAAGACATTAGAAAAACAATGCCAATCACAACATTGTCAAGAAAAATTAAATACTTAGGAATTAACCTAACCAAGGAAGGGAAAGACTTCTACAATGAAAATTACATGACTCTACAAAAGGAAATTGAGGAGGCTATCAGGAATTGGAAAGATATCCCCTGTTTCTGGAAAGGCAGAACCAATATAGTGAAAATAGCTATACTGTACTTCCAAATCTGATATAGGTTTAATGCAATCTCAATCAAAATGCCACCAGCATTTCTCACAAATCTAGAGAAAACAATCATAAAATTTATAAGAAATCAGAAGAGACCCAGAATAACAAAAGCAATCCTGGATAACAAAAGCACAGGAGGAGGCATCACAACCCCCCAGATTTAAAGCTATACCACAAAGCTACTGTGATTAAAACCACATGACACTGGCACAGAAACAGGTATGTGGATTAATGGAAGAGAATAGTGGAAGCAGAAACAATATCAGGCACATTCAGCTATTTGATCTTTGACAAAGGGGCCAAAAACACCCACTGAAGGAAAGTTATCCTCTTTAAGAAATTGTGCAGAGAAAACTGGCTATCCCCATTCAGATGATTATATCTAGACCCATATATTTCGCCATGTACTAAACTAAAATAAAAAATAGATCAAAGAATTAAATGTTAATACAGGAACACTACCTGATGGAAGATAAAATAGGCAAAACTCTTGAAGTTATAGACATAGGCAAGGACTTTCAGAACAGAATCTTACTTGCACAGGAAATAGTATCAAGAATCAGCAGATGGAATCATATCAAACTAAAAAGCTTCTACACAACAAAAAGGAACAACGAACACAATAAAAAGACAATCTACAGAATGGCAATATATAAAGGACTAAAAAATTGGACCCCACAAAATAAAAAAATGGGCAACTGAAATGAATAGACATTTCACAGAAGAAGCACAAAAGGCCAATAGATACATAAAAAATGCTTAACATCATTGGCCAATGGAGAAATGAAAATTAAAATAAAAACACTGAGATTCCATCTTACTCCAGAAATAATGGCTAACACCAAGAAATTAAACAATAACCAATGCTGCCAAGGCTTTGGAGGAAAAGGAGCCCTTCTATATTGTTGGTGGCAATTTGACTTAAAGCAACCACTATAGAAATCAGTATGGAGATTCTTCAGAAAAAGGTTAAAGTAGCAATTCCATTTGACCCAGGTATTTACCTTCTAGGTATCATTCCAAAACAGTTGAAGACATCATATTACAGGGATACATGGATACCTGTGTTTCTAGGAGCACAATTCATTATAGCTAAATATTGGAAGTAGCCTATATGCCCATCAACAGATGGGTGGATAAAGAAAATATAGTAGTTACAAAAAATGGAGTACTACTCTGCTATAAAGAATGATAAAGTTGAATCTTCTGTAGGAAAATGTATGCACCTGGAGACCATACTGTTAAGTGCAATAAATAAGACACACAGCATAAATATTGCATAGTTTCTTTTATATGAGAAACTCAAATTATAAATAAAGAGAAAAAAAAAGATAACAGGAAGTAGAGAGATAGATCTTTCCCAAATGGGAAGGGGATCAAGAAATGGAGGAAAGGGAGGGGAAGGGGTTGAAAACAGGAATTAAGATGTCTTACATACATGTACCAACTCCACACAAGGAATGTAAACCTTATGTTCTGCATACACCTACTAATAAAAATTAAATAAAAACTTGTACCACATAGTGAAAAACTCATACTAAAATATAGGAGATTCTTTAAATTAGAATAAAGTGGAAAATGGATATTGAATAGACAACCAATGCATCTGTCACTGTTCATTCATAATTGTGTTTTTGGCATCTTTTAGGCCAAAGTCTTGCTTTTAAGCACTGCATACCAACAAGAGGTACAGTCCAAGGCTAGGTGATCCTGAGCTAAAAATAAACATGGCATCTTACACAGAATTAGAGGTTTAGAGGCATCATAGGTAAATGGTGCAACTTGAGAACCTTAAGAACATAATGTTAAGTAAAATAAGTCAGACACACAAGTTCAAATATCACAGGATTTCTCTTATATTAGAAACACTAGATAGATGGATAGATATACATGATATAGATAGAGAAAAGTAGAAGAGATGAATAGAAAGTAGGGAGAAGTCCAATACTTCTCCAAATTACATATTCCCTTTTAAAAGATATTTCATTATAAATGCTAATTTGTTTCATTTATACTAAAAGTTTATCTTAGCTCATGGAAATGAAAATTTGTGTTATCATCTGTTTTTTTTTCTTTTTTGTAAGAATCTGTTTAGTTTATATCTTGTACTCAGTAACTACCAGTACTCTGATGACAAGGACACATAGTGTTGTAACTATTGTTATTCTCTTATTTTTATTAAGTTTATTGATACATTTTAGATATACATAATGATCATATACATCACAGGAAATTTGTACCTATACATGATATAGCTTAATTCCTCTTTTTGTCCTCATTCTCCTACCCTCCTCTTTCTCTCCTTATTTAGTTTTATTTCCAGTTTTCCTTCTTTTCTCATTTTTTTCTTTCCTCTTCCTTCTAATCCCACTCCCTTTTCCCTAGTTCTCCTTCTCATTTGAGCATTTTCTTCCTATTTTATCATATCTACTATACATTTTGGTCCTTATTTATACTTTGTTTCTCACAGCAGAGAAACAATGCGATAATTACACATGTGTGTTCAATTTATTTCACCTAAGAGTATGGTGTCGAGGTACATCCATTTACCTAGAAATGTGTCAAGTTTATCTTTCTTCATGGCTGAGTAGTACTCCTTATATTTTTAAAAAAACACGTCTTTTTTACCCATTCATTGGTTGATGTGCATTTGGGCTGTTTCCAAGATTTAGCTATTACAAACTGTGTTGCTATAAACATAGGTGTGCATAAATCACTGTGGTATGATGTTTTTAATTCCTTTGTAAGAAAGGCAAAAAGGGGAACAGCTGGGTGAAATTGAACCTTCAGTTTTAGTTTTTTTGAGGGCTCTCCACACTGATTTCTACAGCAGTTGTACTAGTCTACACTCCCACCAACCGTGAAGAAGGGTCCCTTTTTCCTCATAGTCCTGCCAGCATTTGTTATGGATTGATTTCTTGATAATTGCTATTATTTCTTGAAAGAGACTCTCAGAATTGTTTTAATTTGTGTCTCATGAATGACCAGTGATGTTGAACATGCTTTAATAAATTCTTCTGGTATTTCTATTTCTTTATCCAAGAAGTGTCTATTTATTTTAGATGCCCATTTTTGTACTGGATCTTTAAATTTGGGGGCATTGATCTTTTTGAGTTTTTAATATATTCTAGTTATTAGTCCTTTGTCTGAGGAACAGCTGGCAAATTTTTTTCCCACTCTGTGGGTTGTCTCTTCACTCTGTTGATGGTTTCTCTTGCTGTGCGAAAGCTTTTTAATAAGATGAGATCCCAGCTGTTGATTCTTTGTACTATTTCCCAGGTGATTGGGGTTTTGTTCATAAAATCTTTGTCTATACCTATGTCTTCAAGAGTTCTACTTGTTTTCTCTCCCAGCAGATTTAGTGTTTCTGTATTAATATTTACATTTTTGATCCATTTTGATTTTCGTTTAGACTCAATTTCATGCAATTAGGAATGAAAAAGGTGAGGTCAAAATGGATACTGCAAAAAATTCAGAAGATCATCAATACCTACTTTGAGAACCTTTATTCTAATAAAATGAAAAACACAGAATAAATGAACCGATTCCTACATACATATGAATTACCAAAGCTGAATCAAGAAGATATAAAAATTCTAAATAATCCAATATCAGTCAATGAAATTGAAGATATAATTAAAACTTACCAACAAAGAAAAGCCCAGGTCTTGATGGATTCACTGCTGAATTCTACAAGAAATCTAGGAAAGATCTAATAAAATTACACCTCAAACTCTTTAAGGAAATTGAAAGGGAAGTCAAACTTCCAAAGTCATTCCTAGAAGCAAGGATTACCTTGATACCAAAACCAGAGAAAGATCCAACCAAAGAATAAAACTACAGGCCAATCTCCCTGATGAACACAGACACAAGAATACTCAGTAAGATACTGGCAAACAGAATGCAGCAAATAATCAAGAAGATTATCCACTCTAACCAACTAGGATTCATCCCAGGGATGCAAGAATGATCCAACACACACAAATCATTAAATGTAATACAACATATCAACAGAGCCAAAGACAAAAATCACACAATCATCTCAATAGGTGCAGAAAAAAAGCATTTGAGAAAGTCCAACATCCATTCATGATAAAAAAAAACCTTACAGAAAAGTGGAATATCTCAATCTGATAAAAGCCATCTATGACAAACCTATAGCTAACATTATACTAAATGGTCAAAAAATAAAAGCTTTCAGTCTAAAATCAAGAACAAGCCAAGAATGTCCACTAACACCACTCTTGTTCAATATAGTTCTGGAAACATTAGCCAGAACAATTAGACAAGAGAAAGAAATAAAAGTAATAAAGATAAAGGAAGAAGTTAAATTATTATTATCTGCAGATGACATGACATTACACACAGAAGACCCCCAAAACTCCACCAACAGACTTGCAGATTTAATAACCAAATTCAGTAGCTTAGTCAGATACAAAGTCAACATTCAAAAATCAACACCATTTCTGTACACAAACAACAAACTCACTGAGAGAGAAATTAGGGAAATGACACCTTTCAGAATAGCATAAAAAAATGAAATACTTAGGAATCAGTCTAACAAAAGAAGTAAAAGATCTTTACATTTGGGCTGGGAATTTAGCTCAGTGGTCTCGCTGCCTGCTGTGCAAGCGCAAGGACCCGAGTTCGATCCCCGGTACCAAAAAAACCCCCCCAAAACAAAAAAAAACTTTACATTCAAGACTACATTACTCTGAAAAAGAGGATCAAAGAGGATATCAGAAAATGGAAAGATATTCCTTGCTCTTGGATAGGAAGAACTAACATAGTGAAAATTCCCATACTCCTGAAATTGTTATACAGATTTAATGCAATGTGATCAGTATACCAATATCGTATCTCACAGAATTGGAGAAAACAATCCTAAAATTTATTTGGAACTGGAAGAGACCTAGAGTAGCAAAAACAATTCTGGACAACAAAGGCAAAACAGGAGGCATCACAATCCCTGGCTTGAAACTTGAAATTATACTGCAAAGCTACTGTGATAAAAATGACATGGTACTGACCAACAAACAACAACAACAACACAGACCCGAGAATCAATGAAACAGATTAGAAGATGCAGAAATAACTCCAAACACATTCAGCCACCTTATCTTTGACAAGGGGGCCAAACACCTTCACTGGAAGAAAGCCTCTTTAATAAATGGTGCTGGAAACTAAAATAGACTAAAATAGACCCACGTTATTCTCTTATTACTTGGTTATGAAAATGTTTTATTTTTTCATAAAGAAAAAGAAAGGATTAGAGGCTTAATTAGAATGGATTAGAGGTGCTATACTTTTAACAAGACAAGGCAGTGTATGATTGGATACATGAATTATAAATATTTAGCCTATGTGTCTTAGCATTGAAGATGGAGAAAATTAGTTAAACTGACTTTCTTTACATTTTATTTCCAAATAACACTTGTACTGTGCAAGCCATCAACATACATATCATTGGCTCAAAAAAGTTTTCTTTTTTTTAAATTCATATTTTCTCTGTTGAGAAACATTTGGTATAAATGTTAAAGAATCTTATGGTAGAAAAGTATAGTATATTCTAGACAAAATTTATGACAGAAAAAGAATACATGTCTCTTTGAATAGAAAAGGAAAAACAAATCTGTTTCCAGTTTCAAACAGAAATTAGGAGCCTACTTGTAAAAGATAATTATAATGTTAGGAGCGATAGAAAGATCCCTTTTGTTACCAAAAATGAAGGTATACATACCTTTGCCCTTACAGAAAGCATTGCCCAAGCAACTTGTTAACTTTGCTCATTTTCCATCAATGCTACTTCAATTTTTAATTTAACATGCTATTTTTTCATTCAGTGTTTATTATTGTAGTCAATACCTTCAGCTGGCTATGGAGACTCAGTCTGTGTTCTCATTCTAAATTTATGATAACAAAAACATGGAGTTTTGATAATAGGTGCCTACATATCTTCAGGATAAACGAAGCTTGCCACCCACTTCAAAACCTATGCTGAACTTCATTTCTGAGTTTCTGTTTCATAACGACAAGTGTGTTTGAAATTGTTTTAAAATGAGGTCTGGTCAGTTTATTAAGAAACAATAACTGAAGAAAGTGTATTAAAATCATGCATTTCCCAACTTTACCACAGTGCCTGCTGTTGAAAATATAAAACCCATTGTTTGACCCCTCAGTCATAAATAAGAATAATTACACTGAAAAGGAAATAAAGATCTTGGATGGATCAAGGAGTTACCAAGGCAACACCATCGGTGACAATAGGGAAATTGTACACTGATTTCCTAACCAATTTTTAGAACTGTTTTGTTTCCTAATGAGATGAAAAACATAGATAGAACAGGGTCAAGGGCCTGGGTTTGGGATGGGTTTCATAATGAAAAAATATTATTTTGTTGGATGTTTGACAGACACTTTTAATGTGAATCCACTACAGAATGAGGCTACTTTTAAAAACATATCATCAGGCCAGGGATTTAGCTTAGTGGTTCTGGCACCTGCATGGCAAGCTCAAGGTCCCAAGTTCAATCGCCAGTATTAAAAAAAAAGTCATAAAGTTTTGAAATCATCATTTTGAGGTAAATAATTTTAGGAAACATTCCTTAGAAGCATTTTAAATAATTCTGAAACTATTTAAGGAAAAATATGGAATTAATGGGGAGAAAGATAGTGGTACAATGTTGAATATTTCTACTTGAGCTGATTAATTTCAAACACTGAATGTAAGATCGTGGTATTTATGAAACCTTGAAAATATAGATTCAAGTGGAGATTCAGAAAGGTTTTTGTGGTGATCTTAAATTCATATTTTCTATTTTAGGTTGGCCTATTGTTTACAACAAAGTCTTTGGTTTTGTTACATTTTACTGTAATCATATTTATTAAAAATAATTTGGTACTAAATGAACCTCTGATATAGCTTTGTTGTAGGGAAATATAGTTTGGGGGATTGTAACTTATCTTTTGTTCTGTTCCATCCTACTGCATATTAAATAGAATTCCTACTGATTAATCTTTCTTTGGTACAATTTGTTTGTCTGTAGAAATGTCACCAAACACTATCAACTATTACTTTTCCCTCATGGCCTGAGTTCCTTTGGGAAATTTTATTAGAGTTCTCTTGCTTCTGTAACAAATTACCACAAGTGTAATTTTTTTATTTTAAATGTATAACTTCATTATCAAACACACACATATACAAAAACTAAAATTATTCAAAGAAAGACAATGCAAGGGAAAAAAACTATAATAATATTCAAATATAGTGGAACTCAACCAAAGCGAAACTGAAAAGTACTTAAACATTTTTCCATATAATTTAAAAAAAATCTCAAGCATTAACAAGACATCAGAGGATGTGATTTGTTTTAGAAAGATTTTCAAAACTAATATTGAAAAAAATAGTGGTCTGGAAAAAAATTCTAATTAGCTAGTAGACTCCACATAGGCCAAATATTTTTTAAATTTAAATTTCAATACAGTCATATGACACATGATGGAAATATAATCTGAGAAATATGTTATTAGGCAATTTCATCCGTATGTATCTCAAAGTACCACACAGAGTGCCAACTTCTAAGTGCAAACTGAAAAGGTACATGTCAGTCATCTGTGATGGTCCCTTGATATTATCCAAATATGCAGTTAAATACAAGATACATGAGGCTACCACTGGCATAGCAGCACACTGTTTTACAGTAAACTCTTTTATATAAGTAGGATTATGCTCTAAAGGGTGAAAAGCACAGCATGTTATGATAAGTACCTAAAAAAGTAACAGTCATTTATCACACTATTGAGTACTGTGTACTGTACATAGGTGTATGTGCTTCTTCTGGAAACATACCCTTCTCTCCTTTGATCTCAGTGTCTCTTCCTTCCCAACCCACTGATGAGCTCCAGCCTAGTCTCTATCTACATCTCTTCCTATAGTTTTAAACACACTCTATATATGGATTCTTTCCAGTGCAATGTTTTAATACAGTACAAATATTATCATCTAAAAGTGCATTGTTGCAAAGTAGAAACCTACTACTTTTAGTTCTGTAGAGGAGACATTTGACACAGGTATCATTGGGCTAAGATGAGTTTGTCAGTAGGGCTGAGTTCCTTCTTGGAAGCTGCAGAAGAGAGGAGAATCCATTTTCTTGACTTTTCCAGCTTCTGGAGGCCCAGCACACCCATATTCAGATCTAAAGGCTTTGTGGCTCTTCGACTGTTCTTCCAGAGTCACCTCCCTGAATCTCTGTGTTTGGTTCTCTCTTAGTTAAAAACCCCTGTAATTACTTTGGGGCCACTTATCTAGGACAGTCTTTCCACATTAATGTTTTTAGTCCCATCTGCAAAGTCCTCTCTGCTTTGTAAGGTAACATTCCCAGGCTCCAGGGATTGGTATGTGGGCATTTTGGGGGGCTGCTGTTCTTCTAAACATATGGCTTTGGGCCAGGGATTTAGCTCAGTAGTTTCACCGCCTGCTACACAAGCGCAAAGACCCGAGTTTGATCCCCGGTACCAAAAAACACCAAACAAACAAATAAACATATGACTTTTCCCCTCAATGAGAACTGACGATGTTCCTCCATTATAACTACTATTGGTCTCAACTCCTACCTCTGGTGTTTCTTCTTTTTTATGGTGTCCTAAAGTAACAATGGAAGAGGTCATACAGACTGGAAGCTACCTTGCTGAAAAGGAGAGTACCATTTTCCTCAGTGTTTTTGTTTGATTAGTTCTTGTTTGCGAATCTTTTCTTGTGTGGTTCAGATTTAAGTCTCCGAGGACAGTGCTCAACTGTATTGATCCCACAAAAATTCTTTTGTTTGACTACTGGGTACAAGGTTTGTCTTTGATCTTGACATCTCCACTACATGAATTTTACCTACAAAATCATAAAGAAGCAGAGAACTATTTAAGAAGGAGTGAGACAATTATCGAACTGATACAGAACATTTTAAAATTATGTTTTATGCCACTCTTGCTGTAAAATATTTTGTTAACTGAAGACAGTGTGTGTGTTCATGTGTGTGTGGGGGGCCTGTGTTCCATAGTCAAATAAGTTCTGAAGATCCTGCATACTGTATCTCCATAGAGAGATTCATAATGAACACAAGGCATCAGAGAAGCAGTATAGAAGAGTCACTAACAGGATAGATTCTGTATGAAAATGGGCAAACTACTTAACCTCTCAGAACCTGTTTTCCTATCTGTAAAACAAAGGGGAAAAATTAGTGCCTATCTCTTGAGATTGTTTTGAAGACCTGAATGAGTTATCATTTGTTCAATCTTTTGAATAAAGAGTATTGCACATTGTATTATGTAAAGATTTAATAAAATGCAGTAAGAACAAAGGCTCTGGGGAAATATGCTGCAATTTAATCTGTTTAACTTTATTTTTGAATCCCTAGCACTTCTGTTCTGTGACACTTGTTTTCTAAATATTTTTCAAATAATATTTATTTACATCCTCCAGAAATAATTTTCTATGGAAAGCCCTGTAGGAAGTAGATATAATAATCTTTTACATCATGTATTACAAAATAGTTGTTAAGGGACTTTTTGATGATATTTAGATCTTTATGTTAAGAAGCACAATTAACCTGAAATCTGCTGTCAATAGACACAGGCACATAGGTAATTCACAATATATATTTATTGAAGAAATGAAAAAAGGGAGCTGGGGATTTAGCTCAGTGGTTCTGGCGCCTGCCTCATAAGCACAAGGTCCCAAATTTGATGCCCGGTACAAAAAAAAAAAAAAAAAAAGGAAAATGATGGATATACCTTTAATTAAGACCTTAATATGTACTGGCAACTTACTGCAAAAAAAGTGGGTTTTTTCTGTTTACAAAGTTTAATCAGATAATTTTAACCAGCAAGACTTTGCCTTTAAGTTCTCTGTAGGTGGATATATTAACAAACAATTCTGATTCATTCATGAAGCTTCAGATTTCTTTAGCTTTCTTATTATTTCCTGTAAGAAGCAGATAAAGTAGCAGGTCTTAATTGTCACATTTGAATCACAAAGAGCAAATTTTGTAAACGAGAGATCAAAATGGATTTGCTACTTCAAATTAATATCCATAAACAAGATATCTCAGCAACAATATTCTCCTTCTATGTTATTTATGTAATTCTATTCTAGTTTGCCTTCATTTAAGCTGAATTTTTCTGTTTTGTGAAAATAGAAACATTGACTTCTAGAATATTTCAGTTGACCAAGTTCTGAATAACAAAAATTTAAATGTATTTAATTATATGATCCTTATAATTTCATCCAATTGCTTCTCTTTAGTTCTTAGCAAAAATGAAGATCAGTTGTTTACTGTCATCTTCTTAGTTTTTTCACTTATTTACAGCTATTGAATAACTCAACAGACTCCTTTCTTTTGAATTAACAACACCTTTAGCTGTTTTATTTCACTGAAATTACAAACATTTAATGAATATCTACTATATGCTAAGATAAAAATATCCTTTCTTATAAACACAGAGAATATTATTGTGAGCATCAGACACATGCTGACATGGAGTATTTAAGGGTCAAATTGTAAAGAAGTCTGTTTACACTTTACACTGAGGAGTTTCAATTTTTGAATATACAAGTGTTGACTCAGTGAGTGGATTTCAGCATATTCACTATGGGCTACACACATGAAAAACTGAACCATAAAAAGTCATGTAGATCAAGGTAAGAATCCTGCATTTAACCCTATGGGCATTTTCTGGACAGATTGAAACTGTGAAGTAATAGGATCAGATTACAGTTTGAAAACCATCATTCTGGCTGCAGAATGTGAAGTGCAGAGTGTAAAGTACAAATTGTGGGCTGATAGTGCTGGCAAAATTGATGTGATTGTTCTCTAAGAGAAAGTTGAGCCTCAACTCGGGTGGGAATGGAGAGAAGGGCATGGATTTCAGACAAATGTCAGGGATACAGGTGACAAGACATGGGGCACTGCTGTCCAAGAGCAATATAATAGGAACTACATGTGTAATTTTAAAGTTAAAGAGAGAAGAAACCAGTCAAATTAACTTTAATAATATATTTAATTTAACTCAATATGTTCAGATTATTATTTTCAACATACAATCAATATTAAAATATTAGTGAGTGCTCGCTATGGCAGCACATATATTCAATTATTAGTGAGACATTTTATAATCTTCAAAATCTGGAGTGTAGTTTATACTTATAATACATTTTAATTCAGAACAGTATAATTTAAGAGCTTTATTTCATGGCTAACAAGTGGAGAAGCTTGGGGTACAGACCCATTGAAATTCTAAAGACTGGCTTTGAAGCTTTTATAATCTTCAACAAATCACATAGACTATTCTGAACATGTTATTGCTTCTTTGTTATGATTAAATAAAATAATGTACATGAAAATGAGTACAGTTTAATAAATGATTGTTTGATATGAGAAATTGGTAGTTGTTTACTTAGACATTTCCTTTAGATATAAAAATAAGAGGAAATGTATTCAAAGTAGTGAGAAAAAAATGTTAAACTGGTTTTTAAAATCAAGATGGAAAATTTTAAAAGTTGGTTGCTTACTACAGTCAAACCATGATTTAGAATAATTGTTATAGATCACATCCTTAGGTAAAAGGCAGACAACAAGTGGAGTGAGAATCCTAAAACTATGCTTTATGTCAGTAATATTTTTTTTCAAAACAAAAAGTGACAGATTAGGGCAAAATAAATCATGACATAGGGTCATTTTTTTACATTCTGTTAGTTTTCATGAACAACTCCTTTACTGTGTCTAAATGTATTAAATCTCTTGCAAACACTACAGAAAAACCTATTACCATCAATATTTATAATGTCTCTATGAAATGATTTATTTTAGAAGCTGAAGCAAGACTTTCCTTTCTTTGGTAGAGGTCACAAAGATTACTCTGGCTACTTTTGATCATACCTACCTGGTTGATGAATTAAAATAGTCAACACATTAAACCAATTTTCAGATGTTTTCTCCTTTTAAACTCCACAGGAATTTTCCTATAGACACATCATAGGAGAGTTTAGCTCAATGCAACTGATTAATCAATCATACAACTCTCCAGGCAGCTTCTCTATTAGGGAATGAACCTCTTTAGGTGGAGCGGCATTATTGAACTGTGAACAGCATAGTGGAGGGTTCTTGCTTTTACTTATTTTCCACATGGTAGTTGGTGATTTTTCTTTTTAAAATGCAATTCTGATTAAGCCATTTTTTAGCTTACCACATTGCAATGACTCTATACTTTTAAATCAAGAGCAAAGTCTTTAAGGTGGCTCACATGGCTCTGCACAGCACACATACCTCTGAAAATTAGTTTTCTACCTTGTTCCCTACCTATCTGTGCCTCTTCTTGTTCCCCTGCCAAGACTGTTCCGCAAATGATTTTGTATGTTTGGAATGATATGTATCTATCAACAATGTTTTCAGTCTCATATATGGGTTTAAAAAACAATACAGGCAGATTCTACATATCTTTAAGTTAATTTAATTTTTCTTTGTATATGTTTACAATACATAGTACTTACATTCATCTTGTACACCTCTCTCCATCTTCCTCAGGTCTCCTTCCCACCTTCATGAAGTCTAAATGGAAGAGTCTGGAGACCATTATGCTCAGTGAAGTAAATTTGACACAGAAAGTTAAATATCACATGGTTTGTCTTTAAAAAGGAACTCAAAATATAAATGACTTAAAGAGCAAGATTCTTCATACTCTTTATTCAGTTCTTCAATGGTAAAACAAGACTCTCACCACTGCAAAGATTTCTAAATTTGTCCTTCAATAACTACATTCTACAACATTCCTATTCTCAATTAACCTTTGGCAACCACTGATCTGTTCTCTTACATAACTTGTCATTTCAAGAATATTTTGCACATGGGATCATGGACTATGTAATCTATAGAAATCAGCTGTTGTTTTCATTTGAATAATTCTTTGGAGATTTTTTCCAGGCTGTCGTGTATCCATAGTTTGATTTTTATATTAATTTTGCATCTACATAATTGAGTGCTAGCACATACAAATATAATCACCCTTTTACATTTCTTTAGGGTAGGCGATTCATTCAATTTGCTGTCATCTAAGATGTGCCACATTTTCCTCATTCCTACTGGTAATTTCTTTAGGTACAGAATTCTGAGTTGCCATGTATTTTTCCCCTAGCTCTGTGAAATACTACTTCAATTCCTAAGGCTTCTTTGGTGTGAAGCCATACCAAAGTCAGGTGTTATTTGAATTGATTTTCCTGTATAGGTGACATGCCATTTTTCTCTGGCTGTGTTAATAACTTTTTTCTTTCTTTTTTCAGATATTTTCAGAAGTTTAATTATGATGCTTCTTTGCATGAATTAAATTTTATCTTGTTTAGGGTTCACTAAGCTTCTAGAATCTAAAGACTAATGCCTCTCCTTAAATGCACAATTTTTTCAGTTTATTCTAGTTCTCTAAATTATTTGTCCTCTCCTCTCTCTCCTTCTTGGGCTCTATAAATATGAATATCAGACTTTTTTTATTGTTGCACAAGTCTCAAAGTGTCACCGTTTCCCTACATTTTCCCTCTGTTTCTCAGGTTGCATACTTCCATTTCACAGACTATCTTCTGCCGGAGAACCCATTTACTCAGTTTTCTTCATTCAATTTGAGATCATCCTGGTTATGGAATTGCTAGAGATTTTTCACTGGAACCTACACATTTTCTTATTATGTTCTGAGAATGTGAGTATTACTTAAATTTTTTTCCCTTCTGACTGTGCTTCAGCAAAAGGAAAGAATTACGCACACAACCTTATTATTTCTAAGTGGAATTAGAAATCTAGATTCTTCACATAGCCTATACTGACATGTGAATGTCAGCTTCTTGCTGCTTCTGGACAAGGGTGAGAGTTAGGTCCCATAAATGGTCTCTGCTGACCAGGCAGTGGCTATGTCTCATTGTGTCTGGGCGAGAGTGAAAGCTCTGACTTTCTGACCAGCTTCCTTGACACCATTCTAGAGTGGATGAGAAGGACATCATCGCCTTATTGCAGGGTGGTGCTGAAGCCTAGGCTATGTGATCTGCATGGACACTATGAGGGTTGCTAATTACTGGCTAGTGTAGATTAATTTCATCTCCCCAATTTGACTGGTTCCAATACCATCCTGGTAACTCTTTGGAGCATTGTTACAGCTTTCCAAGGTAGGATTCTAGGCTCTCCATAGGAAGGGGCAGGGCCACAGTGGCATTTGGTTAAATTTGGTGGCATTTGGTTAAAGCAGAATGATTACTGGGTAAAAGTTTCCTGTCTTGCTAATTTTCTTTTTTCTCAAACTTTGGTTAAAGAGATCATGTTTTTTGCCTTAGCTTTTGGTCTGTACTTGTTAGAATTTCTGGGTTACTAGTTTCGTCTGTTCCAAAAGTGGTATATAATTGTGTTGCAAGCAGACACGGAGGGCACTCTCGAGGCCAAAAGGCCCTCTGACTTAGGCCACCTTGGGGCTCGAAGGAGCCAAAGGGAGTAGGAACTTCTGCCAAACAAAGACCGCAAGAGAAGACCAATCTCCCAAATGCAAGGGTTTCTTGAGCACTTAGCACATTCACAGTAAGATGAAGGGGAGCAGGAAACTGGAGGCGGCGCCACCGTTACAGGATCTTTCTTCCACCCTGCAACGCGCCTTGCGAACACGGGGTGGGGGCCCAGCGGGCAGCACCGGAACTCACCTAGATCTTGAGCCCGGTGCAGACAGGAGCCCCGCGGAGCGCTCTGGACTGCAGAGGGAGGATCCCAGACAGCTGCAGAGCGCCACCAGCAGCTCTGCGGAAAACAGTGTGGGGCAAAGTTCACCAGCACTGTCAGAAGACTGGGTCTGAGAGCAGCCAGAGGCTTCCTCTTTTATGCTGTGGGGAGTTTGCTACGAACAACATGTGCTAATTTTATGGTGTTAAAACTGTTTTTATTTATGGTAACAATATATCTTTTAGAAAATATGTTTTTCAAAGTTCCTCAAAAGAAGCTCATAAAGTAATTTTGGCATGCAGGCCATATGTGTATCACACCATACCGTTAGCACATAAGTTATCACACAGGCACACTGGTTGGGTGGTTATCACACCGGTCACAAGCTAGCTTAGACTCAGAAACTTAAGTTGGAAACCAGACTGAAGCATAAGACGGCTTCTGTCCTGGTCACATCAAAGTGGCACAAAGACAATCTATGGAATTTGCAACCCTTGGGTTCTGTGGCCCCTAGATAGATAGCTTTCCTCTACCCATTTTTTACCCTTTTCTGATGTTTGGTTCATATGTAGTGTCAGGAGTTTTCCTTGTGCTTAGCATGAAAAATAGGAAAACTTATGTTTACCCCATATTACCAGAAGGGGTAATGAAGCTTGGCTTTAAAAAAAAAAATGCTCCTCTTTAAATCTTTGTTTAACATCATTCTTACTAGAACCCTTTCCTGATGTTCTTTAGGACCCAAGGCAAATTGATTATTAGAATCATGTATTTGTTTCCCCCTACCATATATTTTAAATTAAAATTTTTTTGTTAATTTGACTGATTATTTGATTAATATGTCTTCATTTGATTCTAAGCTTTATATGAGTAATGCATATGAATTACTATGTTCTAATTATCATTTTATTCACAGTGCCAGACATTTCTACCTGGGCATTACTAGTAAACTCTTAGTTATATTTGGGAATGAAGAAGGCTGTGCAATAAAATACAAAAGGCTTTAGTTATGGGGTTAGATTTTGCTACTTGACTAGAAGTGGTGTAATTTTTATGTTTATGGTACAAGTCTTCACACCATAGGTGGCACAATGACAACGAATAGCTATTAATTCCTAAAACTGCAATCTTGTTCATTTTTCTTTGTGTCTTTGATGATAAGCACATTGACCAGGATGTGGTAGAAATTCAGTAATTATCAATTGAAATTAAATTAATACCTGATATGAGGAGTTTAATTTAGGAAACAAAATGGCTGTTCTGTCAGTGGTTTATCCTTGAACTAGAGTATCAGGTAATACAATTTCAAGGAAAGAGTACAAATGTTCACTGTATAATAATTGCCATAGAAAACTACAAGAGCAAGCACATTTTGAAACATAAAAAAAGCATGAAGTGTGTTTGGAGGGCAACAGTCCTCTGAAGAAGCACGTAAGAGTATTTTGTTCAATGAAATCAATTTTATCTCTAACTGAGTCAGGAAAAGGAAGCAAAGAAAAAGTAGCATTTGCTTTCTTAGGCATCAAAATACACACTGGCGTTGCTCATAGGAAAGAAAGAGGTATAGGAATAGACATTTACAGCCTTTTGCTAATCTCTTCTTTAGCAGTTCAGTTTGTGTCAAAAACCTTGTGATATTATCCACAGAATGACTATAAAGAGGCTTTACTTCAGATAAAAGATGCCTCTCTCTCTCTCTCTCTCTCTCTCTCTATATATATATATATATATACACATACATATATATAATGGGATTCTAGGTGCTTCTAGCTCCTGAGAAAGCCACAACTTGTTATTATGAAAAAGAAATTTAAAATCACAAGGAATTCAGAACGAGTAAGTTTCAGATATGAGTGAAAAGGGGGTGATGGGCAGATAAGGGACTACCAATGAAAGTGTACTGTACTGACTGTAAATCTTACACGTAGTAAATGTCAAACATTATTCCATGAGTGTTCATGTATTAAATCATTTAAACCCATATATAGATTAAATCATTTAACTTATACATTAAATCATTTAGTCTCTTATGCCTGTTACATGTATTCTAATGTTCATATTAAACTACAGAAGTTGCCCTGTTCTGCTAGGCCTATTGACAGTCTGAGGGAGGCTGTCAATTCTCTGGAGAGGATGTGTGCTTGAGATGAGAGAAAAGATATCTTACACTCTACCATGTTTTCTGTTATGGATTGAGTTGTACACTTCCAACATTCAGATGTTGAACTCCTGATCCTCAAGACATCACAACTTAAACTTATTTTAAAGTATGATTGTTGTGGATGAGATCAATTGAGATTAGGTCATACTTCAGTGGAGAGGACTCCTAGTCCAGTATGGCTGGTGTGTTCATGGAAAAAGGAGGGGGTAACACATGCAAGGAGTCAGGTTCTGAGCAGATCTCTCCCTCAGAGCCCTCATCAAGAACCAACCCTATCAAGTTATTATTTCCAAACTCTTTCTCCCAGATCCATGAAACAATAAATTTTATGTTGTTTTAAGCTATCCAGTTTCTGGTACTTTTTATGGACCTTCTTGCAAACCAACATACTTAGAATAACAATTTTCAGTTTTTTGAAGGTAATGTATTCCTTTGAAAACATAAATTCAAAAACAATGGAGGCTTGCTTCAGAAAAATGCAAACACCCCTCATAGAATTTCAAGGAGTTTATGGATGTTCTGCAGTCTATCTTTGGAAAAGACACAAATACCAGGTCAGGCTGAGAATCTTTAACCGAGAGTCAGTGCAACTTCCTCCAATCATTTTTATAAGCGTAAGATGAACATAAGGCTCTAAACTGAACTTTTCCAATAAAAGAGCTACAACATTGTGTGATAACGTATAATAGAAACAAAAAATTATGCCCATAAGGATCTGGTATCATAAAGCTGAGTCTCATATCATAGTATTCAACTGCCTCAGATAGCCCCCTGACCTCAGACAGTGCCCTGCTACATCTACCTGCTTCTCTTGTATCCTTTTTTTCTTCTTTTTTAAATTAAAATTTTTTTCTCTCATAATTCCTTGGTTTAATTTGCAAGGCCAAGTTTAAAAATAGATAGGGACAGCTTGTTATTCTTTTGTTGTGCTTTGTGAATTCAAAGTTCTTTTATATTTAAAACTCCAAAATATAATTTGAGAGGGGAAGAGTGTAAAGGAGGAAGTAAAAATGCTGAGGATGAAGTTCCTGAAAGGTCAGAAGGTCTCTTGTAGAGGAGAGGAGAGAGAGGAAGCCAAAACTTACTTTCTTTCTTTCATACTTAGATTATTCCTGAAGGTTTATACATATTCCCAGTCTCCAGTAATGTTTTATATGTGTTAGACTGAAAGGAATTATAAAGAGAAATATAACAACCACCTGACTACATCTTTCTTCTTTGCCAACATTTATAACCATGTCTTGTTCTCTGAACTGTGTCTTGCTCTCCTGCTCAAGTAAGGCATCTCGCCATTACTGTGCTTGAAACTGGGAAACTCAGTTTGCCTTCTATTTTCATTTTCTAGCCACAGGTAACATTAGTTTTGCCAAGAACTCATGCTATCCTTGAAGAAGATCTTCCATATATTGTCATATGAGCTTTATCTGTCATTCACTCTATTAATCTGTTTTCTATTGCTATAACAAAATTCCTGAAGCTAGGCACTTTATAAAGAAAGCGGTTTGGACTAGGAGTATTAGCTCAGTGGTAGAGTGTGTTTTAGTATGTGCCAGGCCTTAGGTACAACACTTGACATCCAAAAGAAAAGAAGAAAAGAGATTCATTTAGTTCATGGTGTTGTTGGAAAGTTAAAGTCCGTGATCAGATGTTCCCCAAGGGCCTTCTGGCTACTTCACAACATGGGGGATGACACCATGGAAGGAACATGTGTGAGAGGAACGGAACAACAGCATGATGAGACAGGAAGCAAGGGAGATCCCAGGGCTAAGCTTGTTATTATATAACAACTTTCTTTCAAGGAAACTAAACAGGGTCCTGTGAGAACAATGTGAATTCCTTCTGAGGGCAGTGCACCCAGAGACCTACACACTAAGCCTCACTTACCACCTCAGCACCTCTGCATTAGAGATCAAGTTTCCAAGCACGTGAGCCTTTCTGGAAAACACAACCTATAACCAAATCATAGCAATCATTTTGAGGAATAGATTGTTGGCTTTGACAGTGTCAATCATTTATGTATAAATCCAGAAGAATAAATCCATTTTGGTTGGCTCTCATCACTATCATCAAGTGAACATCAAATATGGTCTAGAAAATGATCTTGCCTGCAAATCAAATGAGATTTCAGAAATCCCAGTGACTCCTACATTAGCTTCCCCAGGACAGTGGGCCCATGATTCAAAATTCTTTTTTTGGAGCTCCTGTTTTCTCGTATTTAGCCTCTCAGTGTGAGAAACTCAATCATTTGTGGCTATTGAAATCTTGCCTGCCTCAGCCTTCCGAGTGTTGGGATTATGTAGGGAGAGCATTTTCAAATGGGAAGGGAACAAGAGATGGACGGAGAATGAAGGAAAGGAAGAGTAAATGGATTTTTTAAAAAAGAGAATTGAAGGAAAAAATGGAAATAGAGCTTTTACAAAGGGGAAGAGGAAAAAAGAGTTGAAGGGAGCAGAGAAGGATGGAAGCAGAAGGAAACATTATATTTATTTGAATCCACTTAAAAGATTATAAAATCCTTAAGACAGAACCTGACCACACACCTTTTGGATTTCCCCTAGTAAAGTACACACGTACTATATATGACAGGGCATATTGGATTTTTTCCATCAAATCATTTTATATGTGGTTCTGCCATTTATTTTTCCTATATTAATCAGAATTTGGGTTGACTTTTGCATTTGAGGTGGAAAGAAATTTGACAGATGCAAAATTGAAAGATGTAAGCAAAGGAACATAAAGTGAGACACCAGTCAATATCATTTACTAAGACCCTGCAGGTGTAGTGAAAATGCAGTAGGTAGTTAAAAGAGATAGGAAAATAGAGAGTAGTGGAGAAAGTTTAGATGGAACCGTAGGGAACACTTGGAATATGTTAAAAGTTATAAAATATTTAGATTTATATAGCAATTTTCTTTCAAGGAACTTAAGGGAATTGTGGTAATAGAGGCATAGGTCAAACTATTGCTACATATTTTATATAACCAGAGACAATATAATGCCTCAAATAAAGTAAGAATTCAGCTAATATTTGTGAAATGAGTATGTGAACTACTGGGCATTTTGGGACAAAAAATAGATTTATTAGAGAAGACAACTATGGACTCAGAAGAAAGTTATAGAAAACAAACACTGTCATGTAGATTTTAGCTTTAGTCATTTAAGAAAGATATATTAATGTGGGTCTAGAGGAGAATGGTGAGAGCTGATCAGATTATGAATGTTTTTGGTAAAAAAATTAGTATTATGTTGGCCTAAATACGCACTATATCTTTAGCTGTAGCCAGCTGAGCTATATAAGCAGCAGGGCCCTTGGGAGAAACTGAAGCATTAGATGTGCTGTAGGTGAGCACACTGTGTTTAATGAATCTTATTAGATAGTGGAATTTTTTAATGATATGTTCTCAGGTACCTTAAACCAAGACAATTACTTATTTAACTATCTCTGGAAAAGAAATATTCTGAATATTCTCCAGTGATTAATTCTAAAATATTACTTGTAGTGCAGGGTAGTACAGGAAGTAGTACTATCTCAGGGTAGTACAGGAAGTAGTGCACATTAACAGAAAATTGGGATGAGAGGAGGAAAAATAATGGCCTAATTTATTCAGTGAATATTTATAAAAAATCATTTATGTTCTAATAAAGAGTACTGAGGTGGGATATACCGTGGTATGTCTGGGGAATGGTAGAGCTCCATTGGCTTAGATACATGAGAAATGGGTAGAGAGGATGGTAAGAAATAAGCTCTGAAAATGTCCATGACTAGAACAGGAGGCTGTAAGCAATTTGGATATTTTTTTTCTAAGTATGACATGTAGAAGTCAGGAAAGTTTTGAGTAGCAAGTAATATAAACTGATTTCATATTTATTTATTTATTTATTTGGTACCAGGGATTGAACTCAGGACTTTGTGCTTGCGAGGCAGGTGTGGTGCTGCTGAGCTAAATCCCCGGCCCTATTTTTATTTTTTATGAAGACATGTTTGTAGTACATAACTATTACATTTATCATGGATAGTTGGTTCATCTACGTAATGCATCTTAATTCTTTTTTGTTTCTCCTACTCCTCTCATTCCTTCCTTCTCCTTCCTCTTGGTCCCCTTCCCATTTGCAAAAGCTTTATCCTCATTTTTTAATTCCAATTATTTAAAAAAATCTCATTTACTTCCACCTCTTGTTCCCTTCCCTCCCTACTTCCTATTATTTATATTTTATTTTAGTCTTTTTTATATTTTCTGTTTCTCATATAAGAGAAATCACATTATATTTAAGCTTATGTGTCTGCTTTATTTTACATAACACTATGGTCTTGAGGTACATCCATTTACCTACAAATGTCTCAAGTTTATCTTTAAGGCAAAGCAGAACTCTATTGTGTATAAATACCACATTTCCTTTATCCATTCTATTGATGGGCATTTTCCAAGATTTAGCTGTAAATTACGCTGCCAGAAGCATGGGTATGCATGTATCACTGTAATATGACTTTAATTCTTTTGGGGAGATACCTAACAGGGGAATATCTGGGTCAAATGGAATTTCTACTTTTACTTTTTTGAGCAATCTCTACACTGACCTACATAGTGGTTTTACCACTATGGTTTACACTCCTTCCAAAGAGGAAAATGTGTTCTTTTTTCTCCACAGCCTTGCGAGCATTTCTTATTTAATTTCTTGATAATAGCCATTCTTTCTGTAGTAAAATGGAAACTCAGTGTTGTTTTAATCTGCATTTCTATAATGGCCAGTGCTGTTGAACATCTTTTCATGTATTTATTGGCCATTTGCACTTCATCTGAGGATTGTCTATTCATTTCAGTTGCCCATTTTTTATTGAGTCTTTTATTTAGGAGGATCTAATTTTTGTGTGTGTTTTTAATATATTCTAGACCTTAGTTCTCCATCCGAGGAATAGCTGGCATTTTATTCCCATTCTGTAGGTTGTTTTCTTCACTCTATTGGATGTTTCCTTTGCTGTGCAGCAGCTTTTTAACTTGATACGATCCCATTTGTTGATTCTTGGTACTATTTCTTGTATCACTGGGGTTCTGTTCAGAAAGTCCTTGCCTATGCTTATGTCTTCAAAGGTTTTATGTATTTTATCTTCTAGCAGATTACATGCTTCTATTGTAACAGGAACTCCTGATTTCATTTTTCAAAATCTCTATCTGGCTGCTCCATGGGGAATGACCTGCAGAAGGGAAGTAATGGCAACAGAGCCTCTGGTGAAGAGCCCATGCACTTCTGTATTTGAGTGTAACTGCAGTCTTACGCATGTGTGGTAGCAGGGGAGATGGCAACAGCAGCGGGATTTGGGAAAGGAAATGTTTTGACATACAGATGACAAGACTTGCAGATAGCTTTATTGTAGAGGAATGGGAAAGTTATTCAGGATAACATCAAGTGTTTGGAACTTAGCAACTAAATCAAATAAAAAGACTGGAAGGAGGAGGTTCTGGAGTGGGTGATAAAGACTGCTGCCTCCAGCAGATGTTTCACAGACACCCAGTAGAAGTGAGGAGAATGTTGAATATGTGAGTTCAGCTTTACTAGTCATTAAAAAAAATACAAATTAAAGCCAAGCAAGATATCACTTCATACTAGTTAGAATCCCATTTATCAAAAAGGTGAAAGATAAATGTTAATAGAGATACAGATAAAAGGGGATTTTATTCATTGTGTGGGAACAAATTAATAGACTCAGTATGAAAAATGATATGGATGGCCCTCAAAAATTTTAAATAGATCATATGATCTCATAATCCTACTTCTGGGTATATATCTAAAAGAACCAAAATTAATATGCCGAAAGGATCTGTGCAGAGCCATGTCCATTGAAGCATTGCAGTAGTACCTCAGTTCACAAACTTAATTCTTTCCAAAGTTCTGGTCACAATAGCTGAGAGAGAATCAACCTAAGAGTCCATCAGTGTTTGACTATATCAAGAAAATGTAACAAATGTATACAATGCGGTACTAGTCAGTCTGAAAAGCAGAGGAAATCCTGTCCTTCATGACAACATGGACAAATCTACCAGACATTGTACCAAGTGAAATAAGCCAGGACAGAAAAATAAGTACTAAATGATCTCATTTATATATGAAATCTAATCAAGTTAAGCTCATAGAAATACAACATAGAATCATGAATCCCAGAGGCTGACAGGCAGTGAGGAAGGGAGGAATAGGAAGATGTTGATTAAATGGTACAAAATTTCAGATAAACAGGAAGAATAGGTTTTGAGACTTACTGCATAGCAGAGTGACTAGAGTCAATAATAATATATTGTATGTCTCAAAATAACTAAGAAAAGTAAACTTTAAAGTTCTCACCATACACTTTTTAGAAAGAAAATTCCAGTATGTGACTGAATGTCATGGTGACTTTTGAGAGCAGTTGTAGAGCGTCTTTCGAGTAACAGGAACAGATTGCAGTGAGTCAGAGTAAAAAGAGACATGAGGAAATAGAAATGGTAGGTTCAAACCACTCAGATATTGAGGAGAAACTAGATTAAGGAAGGTCATGACATGATAATCATGAGGCTTTTTAAGAAAAAAATATTATCGTAATTTTTTTCTTGACATTAACTAAACTGAGTTAACCACATACAAAATTGTAAGAAATTCCTTACAAATTAGCTCTAATCAGCTTTCACTTCCTAACTGCAGAAATGATCACAGTGACTCATGTTAACTGTTACTAAATACCCAAGTGATAAAATAATTTTCATATTCCTTGGCTGTTGGGGGCACCACAAGGAGGCTCCAGGGCAACTTGAATAGTTTACTGACTTCCATGAGAAAGGTTGTGACATGCCCTAGAACATATTCCTCACATTAAAGAGTGAGATTAAGAATGATAAATTAATTTAAACTTCAAAGTCAAGTTCTCATGAATACTTTTATTTTTCCTATCTACTTTTAAGCCTAAAGAATTTTCTTTTTGAAGATTTTCCAAAGTAACATTAATAGGCCTAGAATAAAGAACACTTTGTGTACAATAAAAGGCAGATATTAACTATTTTTATTTACTTCAGCTAAGGATTTATTTATGACATACTATATTTTCTCTGACTCCCAATTACCATTAAACCATTTTAAATGATCAGGCATGCCAGTATGACTTTGTATATCAACTTTCCTAAATTCATTTTTTGGTCTATAATCTTTGATATCCTGAATACTTGAAGGATCAAATTTCATCATTTTTTAAAACTCTTCAGGAACATATTGCATATCTTTCCATACACTTTGCCATTCCTCAAACAAAGAAATACATTTTTTTTCTGTCTTTTTCTTTCAAAACTATAACAAATTAATGAATCTTCCTTTCTATGGAAATTTTAACAGGTTTCGTAAGAAAAAAAAATATATAGTAATTCACACAGGAAAAAAGTGTCCATGTTTCATCAAGTTATGCTTTAGCTACAGTGACCATTTACCACTTTGTACACTTTCCTTTTGACCTTCCAAACCAAGATTCTCAGGAGAGGGAAAAATGGTGTCATTTTTAAGTACTTAAAAAAGCAGTCACTGGTTAAGACAGAATGATATATGGACATTGTACTTTTAGGTTTCCCATTCCAAGAAACAATTAAATAAACACTAAAGGGATTGCAGCAATTATGGGAAAAGGCTGAAACAGCATAGCTTTGTGTCTTGTTTTTACAATCCCTGTGAGCCACTATTCTCACTTTGAGGTACCACTATCACTTCAGAATAATACTGGCATCATCTGCAGATGTTTGACTGTAGTTATAAATCACTACCCTTGACCAATTCATTACACTACAACTTTTCTCTCCCTCCAGCCTCCTGGTTTCATTGTTTAGTTTTTCCTCATTCTTGGCATTGCCTCAAACTTTGGCTGTGTTGTACATTGTACTGTTGTTTGGACTCCAAACTTGGTTTCTGGTCAACCATGACTTGAACTATTCCACACACTAATCTGTGCCCAACTCTAGCATGAGACAATAAAAATATGCTAAAATTACTCAGCTTTTCCACCTCCCTCTCATTGAAAGAAACTGTAGATGGGAGCCATGGATTAATTTAGTCTTAATAATTTTGATTGACATAACTCTGGATCAAAAGATATATAGTCTTCTTTCAGGATTTAACCAGATGTAATATTAACAGAGGTTATATTAAACAGATATAATATTAAATATTAACATGCTATCATTATTTGCATTTATAATTGTTTCAAAACAAAAAAGATGCAAGTAGATTATTTTACACCCTATTATCAAACATATAGAGTTGACATTGGTTGCTAATGTATAAAATAAATCTATAAGCCTTTTTCCATTGTTATCTAAACAGCTCGAAAAATAAATGTGTCATTCACAGTCGGAAAGAGTTGGCAGTGCTGAGTGACATTCAGGTTTATTTTAAATCATGGCTTCTAGCTTGGGAGTTTTCATATAAAGAATTCATTTATAACTACACTTAGATTTTTTTGCTTAGAGCCAGTGGGAATGAAAATAGTGTGGTGTGTATCTGTTTTAATACGTCTGAGAGGCACAGTGTAAATTAAGATGACAGATGGGAAGAACCACTATTGACTTGGTATAATTCAGAAAGGGTTGTCAAGAGCCCATTAACTGTGTGTTCCAGAAGTTTGGGCACCAGCTTGAAAATAATAAATTAACTGTGTTAAAGGAATGGAAAAACTCTGTTTTTTTTCTTACCATGAGGAAAACCCACAAACAATATACATTTGTTTATCAACACCCAATCTAATGGCATGCCTAGCCCTTTTATATTTTCTAGCAGTTTATTAATTGTTAGAATATTTATCTCAAATGAAAAAAGATGTGAGTAAGGACATTTTGGAATTCTAGTACTTTTTAAGCTTAAATTATTCCAAGTTGTATTATAATATCACATTTCTCAAATCTGAGAAGAAAAAAATTAAGATTTATTTTCTCTTTGAAATTCTTGTTCTGCCTGTGTAAATAATTACTTGTAGGATATGTGTACATTGGGATAAAGTAACTGTGGTGAATGAGCAAGGAATGATGAATAGAGTGAGAAAGTGAATACCAGGGTTTCTCAAGGACAGACTACACTAGACATGGGCTGTTACCCAAACTTTTCTTCTTCTGCACTCTGACCTCTCTAGTTCAAGCAAGACAACTCCTTTCTTAAACAAGTCAACAGTCTCAATTATCTCTTTGATAGATCTTTCTTATTCTTACTGGTTTTTGTTCCATTTTCCATTAACCAGCCAAAAATATCTCCTTAAAAAGTGTATCACAACATATCATTTTCCTGTTTTAAAGCACCCTAACTTTTCTCACCTGACTTAGAACAAGATCCAAAGTCCTTATGCTGACACAGAGCCTCCACATGATCTAGCCTCCATCTATTTCATTTGATCTCTTCTACGTCTTCCCCTAGTTCTTCCTTTTCTCTAACCATGTTGGCTTTTATGCTTTCCTTGTGTTTTGACCACAGAATATTTGCCCCTCCCCTGCCTTTCTGCTGAGCCTTTACTCCTCAGAAGTTCCCGTGGTTCAACCCTTTTGGGTATCTGCTCATCATCAGCTTCTCAGAGAGCTCTTCAATGATAGAGTGGTCAGAAAAGCTGTTTTCAATTCTTATATGTGATGCCTGCACAAATCATTCAAGGATTCAGTTTCCTCTCTATATTAGTTTTCTATTACTGCATAACAAATTATCCCCACATTTAGAATTTTTAAACATGAGCATTTGTTATCTATACTCTGTGCATTAGACTCAGCATATTCACAGGCTAATATCAAAGTGTGTGGCAGGATGCAGTAATCCCAAGGCTTCACAGGGAAGGGTTCACCTCCAAGGTGCCACTCACACACTATTGGCAGACCTTATTGCCTACTGAAAACAAATACTGTATCAGTTCTTTGCTGCAAGAACCTCTTCATAGGGCAGCTCTTAACATGGCCACTGGCTTCCCTCAGAAGTAGGCAGTGAAAGAGGAGGAAAACACAAACAACATGATGGCAGCTGTCATTTTTGTCATATCCTATTCTTCAGAACTAAGTTCCTAGTCCAGCCCACACCCACAAATCAAAAGCAAGTGTGTGAATCCGAATTGCCACATTAAAACCTGCTTACCACATATATGCAAAAAAATTCTAGATGGCAAATACAATTAATCTAGATATTTAGAATCCTTATAGGAGAATAAATGCACTTTCAGTATTAGAAGTAAAATTAGCTTAGCCACAGATTTTAACTCAAAGTTAAAATAGTCATAAGCTTTAGGACACACCTAAAATCTGAAGTACTTGCTGAGATGTTAACCTAATTTTCAAAATTAAACTAATTTATTATACAGAAAAGTAGTTTATAGATGTTATTTTTAAAGAGTAGTTCTTTCATTGCATAGAAATGTTAAATAACTCAGACATTCTAGAAACAGAGGTATAGCCAAAGTGATTCTTAGTAAGCATTTGCTGTAAGAATTTGACAGCCCAGAATGTAAAAGGTTCATGAGACTAACTTAAAGCTCATAAAACTAGGACAATTTCATTAACAATGTGCTACACTTTTCACTCTAGCATAAAAGAAGTGAGTATGTGGCAGCCTCCAATGTGAAAAATACGCCAAGCAGAAAGTCATTAATAATTAAAAAGACAAGAGCACCCTGTTAACTAGAAATTCAAAACCTACTTGAAAGGACAAGACATAATCACATACAATGGTAACTGAATATAAGGCTAAATATCGCCTTGGGTCCTTCTACTCATTAAGATCCGTGTAAGATTAGCTTGACCTCTCATTCTTCATTCAGTAGAAAGTTTAATGTCTTTCAAATTTCTGCTAATTCCCAGACATTTACCCCCACTTTCTCTGGCTCAATTTCTCCCTTTTTCCTAGTCCTGTCTTCCTCTCAACTTCTGATGATCAGTTGCTCCTTCAGACTCTTGGCGGCATTCTAACCTCATCACGGACCTTCACTGCTTTCACATGATTTCTAAGGAAACCACTGAGACCAGGCCTTTGTGCAGATGGCAGGTGTTTCTAAATGGGAAGATTCAGTGTCAGACATCTGCTGGGTCTTTTCCATCAGTGCCCAAGGCCTCTACCCATGCTGTGTGTCTCTTTACTTCTCTCCTTAGTCTCTGCTCTCTACTGTCTCCAATTCTGGTTGTTTTGTTTTTCCTTTTTCTCTTGATGCCATCCTTTCTCATGGACTTATGATCTCCTCTCATCCAAGCACACAACAAATCATTCCTTAACCGGAAATAATCTTCTCTCAGAGAGAAATTCTAGTGCTATTTATTCAGCAAATAACCTTTCCACAGTTTCCCATCATTTAATATCTTGAGAATATTTTTATGCTTCAAGAGAAGAGAAGACCAAGAAATTAGCCAGAGTATTATGAGAAAGAAAAATTTTAAATGAGTGTCCACATTTCGCATTACATGATTAGGTAGGCTACAGAACTGGAGGAACAGCATGCTTTGGAATATTGCAAATGAAAGCAGGGTGAGATTAATACACAATGGCATTTGTCAATAAATAATACGGGAATTAAAAGATTTTATGGAAATGTAGGCTCCTTAATGGTCTTTTCTAATTTTAATTGTAGTTTTGCCTTTTCTAACATGATCCTTAATGATATTTTAGGAAGCTTTTAGTGTGCAACATTCTATACTTTCAATTTTTCCTTTATAAGTAGTTCAAAAGATGGTAAAAAATATTTACAGGAAGAAGATACTGCCTCACAGAATACAACTTGCATGTTGGATTGTTTTATGTGGGAGTCTTAAGAAATTTGTGTGCCAAAACAAGGCATTAAGATGGTATATGGATCTATGGTAGCTTCATGGGCATTTTAGACTACTAAACCTTGCCTAGAACCAGTTGCAACACAGCTCTGAATTGTTTCAGCGGACACTCACCTCAAATAGATCTGTATACTCTACTCTCTTATTCCCCAGCTAATTGAAATCAATGAAATAATACATCATAAAGACTTAGCATTAAATTGAGCTAAATTGTTTTTATGGCCATACAAAACTTTCTTAGAGCAGCATGTGTGAGGGCTGAGATAATTCCTTATTACAGATAGTAGGTACACTCACAGATTATGGAGCTAGATGACTGTATTCACAATTCTGGTATCCACTGAGTATGTTTCCATGGGAAAGTCATTTACTCTCTATGTCTTTGCTTTTTTTCATCTGCAAAATGAAAACAGTACCAGTGGGTCATGGTAGAAAGAGTCTAATATATATATATATATATATATATATACACACACATATATATATACATATATATGTATATATGTATATATATATGTATGTTCTTACAATCAAATTTTTGTTTTGGCATTTTCATTAATTTTTATAAATATCTATTTCTATTTTATCCTAAAGTAATGATAATGGTATTAAATATTTTTTCTGCTAATTCTAAACTCTAAGTCTATTCTTTTTGTCCAAATGCTTGTAATAGTTTTCTAATTTAAGATTTGCTTTCATCAGATCCTCATTTAAATTAAGAACTAATTCTTGGACTTCAGTCCTTGGTTAGGTAGTTTAAAATGCAGATTCTGGACCCTCACTTTGATATTCAGAATCAGGAACTATAAGGTGAATCTTAGAAACCTAAAGAAGAGCTAAATGGTGATTCTGGTGACTCTGATATCTCCTCAGGTTGAAAATAATTCATAGTAATTTCTTCAAAAATTTATGCAATTTTTCAATGATAACATTGGTGAAAAAATTTTGGGATTTTTTTTGTATATAGATTTTTACTGTGTAATTCACTAACAAAATATTAGCACCTTGGTCCACTGCTGAATTTTAGCATATAGACCAGTGTCTATAATATGGTAGATTCTAATATATGTAATAATGTTACCTCCTACAATAATCAATTATGGAAACAAAAAGGTATATTCAGAAGTTGCTTTATTATAAAGCTTTCAGATAATCAAAGGTCAAAGAGAAGTTGTACACAGAATGTAAAAAATCCCAAAATATTTAAAATTATGTTATTAATATACTATTAGGGAAGGAAAATAGTGAACTTGAATTAGAAGTAAGCTGTTACTGATTCACCTGTAGGACATCATCAAAACACATGAAAATAAAATCTTTATTACTAGTAGAAGCAAGTTACTGGAATGTAACTGAGCAAATTGAATTTCCAGCTGGCTCAGACTCTCCTGGGAAAACTGGGGTTTAAGTTAGTTTGTATTCTCAATGTATTCTTTGTCAAAATTTGATGTCACTCATCAAAGGGTGACTTTCCAAGGGCAAAAATTATTGAACTCTCTCCTTACTTTTTGAAATTTTAAATGTGTGTTAGATCTATGAAGAATGCTTAGCTCTTAAGAAAATAGAAATCTATGGGGTTAGAGATTTCATTTTGTGGAAAAAAATCTGACTCTGATACCACTTTCAGTTGAGAAATTAGTTTATGAAGCAAACAACTGGCTATCTAAAATATTTCTCCAGTAGTAGCAATACTGTAAACATTTGCAGAATAAATGTAATTATTCAGACAAGTCAGCTACCCACTAAAAGAGAACTCTGGGTTGAACTAATATCCTGGTATACACACATGATGGATGTGGCTGATTTCTATATTTTGATTGCATTGTGTGCATTGCAACTGAATGTATTTTGCTCCAGCCTCTGTTCCTTTGACCTTTTAGAGTCTTAATGAGACTCAAAAAGCAGCAATCAAAAGCACAGTGTTCCATTTTGGAAGCATTCAGAAAGCAATACACTTTGGCTAAATTTAGTTGTAGAATTTAAAAACACATCCGGCCATTTTTCTAGGAGATATACAGTCACTTTTGAATTATAGAAATCGTTCAAATGAAAGTTATTTCCTTTTAGCTCACTCAAGTGAAAACAAAACAAAACTGGGGTTGGGGTACCACAGTAACAAAACTAACATATAAGACTTTCTAATGATTGCAATAGAGGTTCACTTATTTTGCCAAACATCAAACTGTGAAAACTTTTGTGTTTATTTAAAACAATTCTGGTTCAGAAAACATAAATTACAATTAAAATCAAAGTAACACAATTAGAAGCTGAAAATGCTGATGAAGACATATTGCCTATTTTATCAAGATTTCCATTTGGCACAATCTTCAGAAAATAATTGAATATTGGAAAAAAAGCAGATTCAAAAGGAGCACTTCATCTCCTAAATTATAACATGAGAATTACATCTTTGAAAATTAAAAATCATGCTCATTTTAAATAATATCATTAATTTTAAAACAGATGTTACTTAGGGTACATGATCAGAATGATGTTTTCTGCGTGGAATAATGTAAAAAAGCACATCCAGCCACAAATGTCCAGCAATTCATCTCCACAAAGCTAAAATTGAGTTCTTAATGTGAGAAAGTCCCAAATATGAATAACCAAATACAATTTAGACTGTCAACACAACCCAAATGTATACTTTTCATGTACAGAAAGCTGTATTTTAAAAGCTAATTTAAAAAAATTACGGAAAAAGAACATTTTACATAAGATCTAGCCTAACAAATTTTAAGTGTATAATACAGTATTGTTTGTTGTAAGGAAAATGTGTAGCAGATCTCTAGATCTTATTCATAATGCTCAAGTGAAATTTTTTTATTGGTGCCTATTTTCAGTACATGCAGTTTATGATTATCTTGTGGAGTGGAAACAGTTACGTAATACAGCTTGGTTTTGTTTTTTTTTTTAAATCCCTTTCCTCTTTATTCCTGCTTCCCTCCCTTCTCTTTAAATCCCCTTTCACCATTTTTGTTCTTGTTGATATTATTCTTCTTGGCCATTGATCATTAGTTCCCGATTTTCTTCTACCTCCAGCTCCCAGCAATTGCTATTTCACTATTTGAGTCTATAAATTGGACTCTTTTAGATACCTTATACAAAAGAAATTATGCAGTATTTGCCTTTCTGTCACTGGTTTATTTCTCATAGCATAATATCATCAAGGTCACATCTTGCAGAATTTCCTTCTTTTTAAAGACTGAATCAGTCAATTGATATATATCAAATATATATTTAAAAGACTGAATATATATATATTCTACAAAAAATAATTCAGATATTCCAGATTTAGATGCACTTCATTTTTAACCACATCACTTGGACAGGTTACAGATAATCTGCTTTTCAAAGAGCAATAATTTACAAATTTTAGATTTTAGAACACCATTGTATTTTTAAAAAATTCTTCTGAACCTCAAATTTTTGATCATATGAGTTTTATCTTCTGATATTTAACATATAAGGAATTAAAACTAAATTATTTAAGCATTTATTTTTAATTAATTTAGAAATAAACCCACAGAATGTTAACATAAATAATATATTTTATAGAAAAATCTTGTTTCTTAAAACAAAAGTGAAGCAATAAAACTTGGCAAAGGAGTGTCATTTTATTGGACTTTTGGCAAATATTATGATGTATGATTTAATAAGAGCTGTATTCTCATATTTTCTTTCGCATTAAATTTGTTGTAATATTACATGTCATGTAGACTTTGAAAATTTCAACTCTATACTGGTAAGAGATGACTGAAAATGGCAAACATGTTTGAATATTAAAAAGAAATAGATTGGATCTCTCAGACCCTTTGAAAGTATCTGGGAAATCTCTATAAACATCAATACTGAAAAATCTGTAAGTGTATTAGAACATTCAAGTCTCTCAAAGATCCATTGACTCCTGGCTCTGTAGTAATTATTAGTGACATATTAAATAATTAATCAATTATTAATTAACTATATTGGCCCACATTTTCTTCATAGATAATGTGGAGATAATTTTCATAGCATAAATTTGTGGTTAAGGGTATGAATTCCAGTATCAGAGGGCTTTGCCACTTACTAAGGTGAAGCATTGTGAAAGTTATCTTGATCTTTCTCTGTCTCATTGAAAAAATGAAGGTAATAATAGTCTCTACCCTATGCCATTGTTAAGATGATTAAGCATACTAATACTTTTAATGCTTTAAAAAACGCAAAGTAAGGATTGTGTTTTCTAAATAAGCTAAGCAAAACAAATTTTATATAGTTTAAAGTTAAAAAATGATAAAGTTTACAGAAGTATAAAAAGAGTACCTGATGTGTATATATACGAGGACAGAGACATAGGAACAATGACGATGGTGTTAAATAATTTGGAGTTTTCAAGAGAGGGACCATGGTCTCAATCAAAGAAACTATAGAATTGAAGAGCGTTGCACAGTCCCAATAATATTTCCTGTGTCGTTACAAGATACTTCTGAGTTTACATGGGTTTTACATTTTCTTCACCACAAATTTGCAACTCAAGGTAATGAGAGATAGTTCCCCTATAAATAATACTATATACATAGTACAGTTCACATTGGAATTTGAGTAAGTAACAAATGGTTCTGGTTTTCTGTCTCCCATAAATTTCAGTCAGACCAAAGTACCTCAGGTTCACAAATGAAAAACTATTTTCAAACAAATAGGGAATATTTAGATGCTTTGAGGACCTCATTTATTGCTGCCATGAATTTCTCATATTGATTTATAAATGATATAATATTTTATTTGAGTAAAATATTACTTCTACCAATTTTAAAGCAGTTTCTATTGACTCCTATCTTTACTTGAGATCTATCTCCAGCCTTATCTCTGTGGCTGCATTTTTACTCTCCTCCTCCTTGGGCATTTACTCAACAAAGATGGAGAAGTCAGGCATGTCCTTCCCATCCAAAAAGGAATACTTTTCTTGGAATTTTTGCACTCTGCTTACTTAATCTCCAGATGAACCTTGTTTTTTTCATTGTTACAGTGTTTTGGATGTACAGTGTTTTGGGTGGGACTTGAATGTAGTGGGTGAATTCCTACACTCCTACAATTTTTCTTGTACTCTAAGGATTATTCCCAGAGTGAATCAATATGAGATGGACAATCCCATTTCATTCTGTAGAACTCATACAGAGTGGTGTACTTGTTCATTGATTTATCTTTGATTTTAAAGGAATTTCCTGCTCTTTTATGGGTGAGAATAATCATCTTTGCAAGCCAAAATCTGAGACTGGACCGTCAAATGTTCTTTCCATGATACTTCTTTACAAATATAAATGATATTTTATTCATCATCTTTTAAATGTTAATAAGTCTTCCAAGGTACTGTGATTGTCCTAAGACTATTTAGGAGACAGTTGGAGATCTGAGGAATTTGAATCCAAGTCTTGTTTATTTATTTACATACTTTTTGGTTTTGTTTTTTTTTGGTACTGGGGATCAAACTCGGGCCCTTGCACTTGCGCAGCAGGCAGCAAAACCACTGAGCTAAATCCCCAGCCCTTGAATCCAAGTCTTGTTGTATGTGTTATACAAACTAAACAATTTTATTGTTATTGAATTTTTTGAAATTAATACCGAATTATTAAAAAACTACTCTCACTGTTAAATATTCCTGAGTGTTTAATGTAGTATTCCGAAATTGGAGTTAGCTCAATATAAGCAAATCCCTAAGTTGGGAAACTGTACCTCAAATCTATTAAAACGAAAATGAAATAAAATTAGTTTAATTTAGTTTACTCAAAGGTCTTAGCTAAGGAAGCATAACCCTATAGAATAAATTTCTCAAGGAATCTGGGAATTTATTTCAATATAAGTGATTAGATTATTATTTTTTTTCCTGGATGTATCTGACTTTTCTAGCATTCTATTAAGTTGTAAATAAATTGCAGTTATATCTAGGGAAGAAATTAAAACAAAATACTTACAAACGAATAAAAACTTTTATAATGAATAAGTGAGAAAAGTGAATTAAATATTAAGTTAGTAGAAAATAAGGATTCTAAATGTCAGTGAATAAATAAAAGTAGATCCCAAGGGCCGTGGTTAACTTGTGTAATTATCTTAACCTAAAATATTAATCAACTTAAAATTCTAAACAGAAATCAATTTTCTTCAAGTTTTGACATGAAAATCTTTATCATTTTCCAAAGAGATAAACAACAGAAAAAGTGCTCAGAGAAAAGAAAAGAATCTTATAATGTAAAATTCTTCGAGTCAGGTTAATGAATAGATTAAAACTGATGATATTAATCCTGTAGGGAAGAAGTGTGGTTTAACTGACCCACTGAGGCACATTGGTGATTTAAATCATTTTTATTCACTTGAAAATAATAGTTTGGGAAGTTTGGGTACCTGGAAATATATTAATTTTCCTTTAAAATATAATTTCATAATCTCATCAAGTCACTTAGTACATTGAAAAATCTTAATTCTGCTTATTTTTAAATTCCAAAATAATATATAGCTTAATTTCATTTTCCTTGATTTATGCTCTCAGGGTTTCTGTAACATTGTTTATATTCTCTTTATTGTGTTTTATAAATAGCAAGAAAGGAAGTTTTTCATATTTGCTGTCGATTTTTTTTGCCATGAGTTCTTATTTCTCATGTCATATGTTAATTTTCTAGACATGCCAGAAACGTGGGCTCCTCATTTCATAAGAAGTTAATCTTCAAAGTACATAAGAAACTCCAACAACTCAATAATAAGAAAATAAACAACCTGATTAAAAAATGGGCAAAGGACCTGACCAGATATTTCTCAAGAAAAGATATACAAGTGACTAGCAGGTACATGAAAAAATGTTCATCATTAATCATTAGAAAAATGCAAATTAAAACTATAGTGAAATGTTTTTCTACAACCTGTTAAAATGGCTTTTATCAAAAAGACAAAAGCTAAGCTCAGGTGACAAGATAATTTGCAACATCATGTTACGTGAAATAAGCCAGGCACAGAAAAACCAATACCACCTTATGTCACAAATCTGAAAAAAAAAAAGTTTAACTCAAAGACGTAGAATAGAATGGTGAGAGGCTGGTACGAGAGGCTGGACACTGGGGAGTTGGGAAGGTGTTTATTTCGAGATACATTTCAGTTAGATAGAAGTGGATAATTTCGTACAGCATGATGACAACATTAAATGAGTGATATTCCTAAAAATTATTCTGTGTTCTTACTGAAAAAAATGCTGTGTGAAGTACTGCATATGTTAATTAATTTGATTTGGCTATACCACAGTGTATATATATTTCAAAATATTATTATGGATAATAAATCTATATGATTTTTATTTATCATCCTAATAAATAAATGAAAAACAAAAGAATTGTGGTTTTCAAAAGAGAAGTATAGCATTCTTGGTCAAAAGCCAAATTCCTAAAATAATGCTAGTAATCTCTCAGATTTCCAACAAAACATTTATCGAAATTTGAAAATAAAAAAATAAGACTTTGTGTAGTTTATGTTGAAAGCCATGAGGTTTTTTAATTGTAGAAGGTCCAACAAAGATCAGCCATAGACCCTTTGTCTAGAGATGTAACTCAGCTTTTTTAATTGTTTCAATCATATCCATGATGAAGAATTCAGTGTAGTATCATGTGTTCCACTTAGTTGTTTTATCTTTCTCTTTCCTTAAGGAATAGTTTTCAGTCTTTTCCCCTATTTTCATGATTTTTAACTGCTTTTCAAAGTTATAGGTCAGATGTTTTGTTTCTTCTTCTCAACTTGGGTTTGACTCATGTTTTATCATAAGCCACAGATTATGTATTTTTGGCTTAAATATCACAGAAGTGAAACTGTGCCACTTTTGTCAAGGGGCACAAGATATCATCACTGGTGGTTGTAATTAAGGTGATTTATCCATCAGGTTTTTCCAATGGAAAACTTCTTTTCCCCTTTTTCATTATTAAAGATTTTTATTTGGAAAGGAATTTCAAGACTGTGGATGAATCCCATTTCTCATCCCATTTTTACCCACTCGTTTTAACTTCCAATGCCATTCTATGCATAAATTTTTACTGTGATGGTGCCAGATAGCAATTTTCTGGTTTCATTATTCATTCTATATTCTTATCTGGCACGCTAGTGTAAAAAGGGGTGTGTCTATTGATTTATAACAATATGGACTGGTATTTTAGTTACTCCCTCTTTGCTGGGACACAATACCCAATACCCACAAGTTAAAGGAGGAAAGATCTATTTTAGCTCACACTTTGTAACAGGTTTCAGTCCATAGTTGGCTGGCTCCAAGGCAGGGTGGTATGGCAGAGGGGCATGGCAAAGCACGCTGTTTGGCTGTTTGGAGAACTAGTGACTCCAACTCTGGGGCATGGAATGTCCACAGGAAATTTGGAAAACTTGCCATATGGGAAGAGAGGAATAACTACCATGGTTATTCCCAAAGAAGCTAGCATAATGAATACCAGAAAATAGCAAAGTGGACAATCAGAATGCGGGGATGGGGGAGTGAGGTAAAAGTAACACACTGTACTCTGGAAGGATTGGTCCTCCTTTAATACTTGCTCTAGAAATGAATAGAAATCCAAAGAGTCTTTATAAGTAAAAAGAATGCAATGCTTATGCAGTGCACGAGTTTGAGTATTAATAAGAGTGAAATTTGAAAATGGTTCTAATGTATTTCACTAGAACATACTAAATTATTTCCAAGTGAATTTATTCATTGAAACAGGGTTAAATATTTTCCCAATACACTAAATGTTATATTTTATCAAGTCTGAGAGAATTATACACTTTTCATAAGGGGAGAGTAAACAAGGAAAAAAGCCATATATTTTGGCAAATATCAAATCTGGAAACCTCTTCCCTATTCCAGGATGATTAAGTAGAAATATCCAATGTAGAGACAGCAACATAGTAATTTATGGGAGCATTATCTAGAATAAGCATTGTATGAGCAAAACTCTGATAACAATTTACTAAAGGAGTTCAAAGAAAGTCAGCATTATTAGCATTAGAAAAAACACACATTTGACACTTGCAGTGTCAATATGTAGCTACTTAAATTTAAATGAACTACGATTTAAAAAAAATAATTCATTTCCACCAGCCACATTTTAAGGGTCCCATATCCAAATGTGGGTAGTGGTTACTACATTAGACAGAACATAATGAATATTACCATTGTTTTAGAAAGACTTAGTGGCTGATGCTGCACTTTACAAAACAGCCATTTGGAGATAAGAGTTTATTTGGATAAAACATTTTTGGAAGTATTGCAACAAAACCAAAGAGCAGTTACATAATGAAGGTAAGAATTGAAAGCAAAAGACATTTGAATTGAAACTGCAGAGCACAAAAATCAGGATGGCAGGTATACTGCAAAAATTTTCTGACTGGAGAAAGAAAAAGAGATATAAAGATAACATTTGCATGAGTGTGTGCAGGGGCGTGTGTGTATCCATGCACATAGATACCTAGATATAAATAGATGCACAATAGACTATAAAGAACTGAGAGACAAACCAAAAAGCTTTACGTGTCCCTAAGAAAGGAAACTTAACAACTGGAAAAGAGAAAACACAGAATAGAAAAGAGATTAAGAGATTTTATCACACTTAAGGTAAGAAAAAACTGTAAAGTAATTTACTATATGACATATTTGGTCAAACTTCTGAATTAAAAGAATAATTTAAATTTCTCACAATACTGAATGAAAAAATCAGGTTACTAATGTAATGTGTTAGGACATTTTTGCCATCAGAATTCTAAGTGTTCTATCTCTTTCCCTTTCAGAATTGTTTTGATGAGTGACACCTTTGTCACCCTCACCCCAGCCCCTAGAGGCCTGGGCATTGCTTTCTTCTGTCCTTTATGGATATTAACATTTTCTTTTTCTTCCTTTTTTTTTTCTTTTTGTCTCTTATTTTCTGTCTTTCTCTTCCATTCTTATCCCTCTCTCATTTTTCATGAACATTAGCAAAATCCTTTGTTGGTTTTCCTGTTAGAAGTATCAGTGCATTGTTTCTCATAAGGTTATAAAAAGTAGTCCAATTTTCTGGTTACATATGACTTAAAATTAGGCAATCAAGGATAGAAACAGTATAGTGAGCACTAGGGCAATTAAAAAATACAACTAATTTTATTAATGTACTTGTAAAATTACATGCACAGATTAAAGTGTGATGTTGCAGTCCTGATTGTATATACTATAGTAGTGTTCAAAGTTACTTTCTAAACATGTGGTAGGCTTGTATTTTTCTACATCTCTAACCCTTTGAAATTATTCATGTTTATGAGTTTCTTTGTCCCAACAAAATGTAACTGGAAATCAGTGTTGTTATCAAAAGGAAACTTCTATCTGGTGCACAATTTACTATATTTTTTTCTTTCTGCTGTGGAGTTTCTGCACATAATGTACAAATAAAACTGCCCATATATTGTGTGCCATGAACCAACTATGTCTTTTAAATTTTCTAGTAGCCACATTTACCAAAATGATTGCAAATATATTGGCACAGTCCTATAATACAAGCACTTTGGGAGGCTAAAGAGCAGCATGACCAGTTCAAGCTCAACTCGGGCAATTTAATGAGACTGTTTTAATTTTAATGAGACCCTCTTTTAAACTACAAAAACAAAAACAAAAAAGATGTAACTTAGAGGGAAAACTCTAGGTTCAATCCCCAGTACTGCAGAGTGGGTGGGGGGAGGGAGGTAAAGAGGATGGGAGAGAGGAGAGAGAGGGATGGGGAGGGAGAGAGAAAGGAGGAGAAGGAGAAGGAGAAGGAGGAGGAGAAGAAGAAGGAGGAGGAGGAGGAGAAGGAGAAGAAGAAGAAGAGGAAGAGAAGAGGAGGAGGAAGAAGAAGAGGGGGAAGGGAGAAGAAAAAAGAGAAGAGAAGAGAAGAAGAGAGAGAGAAGGGAGAGAGTGAAAAGAGAAGAGAGAGAAACAGGGAGAGAGGAGAGTAGCAAGAGGAGGTGGAATTTATTTTACTAATATGTCTCAAATATCTTAACATATGATGTATATATTAATTACTACTGAAATGTCATCTTATATTTTTGATATTAAATAAATCATGAGTGTCTGGTATGAGTTTTACATTAAGAGTACATCTCATCTCAAGTTAGCCACATTTCAAAATGCTCAGTAATCCCATGTAGCTTGCTTGTTCTCTTGAATACATTAAAGCCAACCTGCATCCTAAGTAATTATAGTGAACAAAGATCCCCGTTGACCTGTCCTAGGCATGAAATGCAGGTGAAATTGTGGATTTGGCTGAAGTCATTGATACTTGGATGCTCTCTTAGCATGACATAATCATGCCTACCCTAATTGATGCAATACATGTTTGTAAAACATACTCTATATATTTCTACAATTTTCAAATATTCTGTAATGATGTCCATAGGGTGAAGAAAAAGTCCATAAAAGTCTTCAACACTAATCTTGTTTCTCCATAGTATTGTTTTATTATTTCATATATTGTCTTCAGGTTAAGATAAGAAAAATAAAAATTATAATAAATAAAATGTCTTTTGTGTTCAGAAGTTCATTTCCTTAAAATTTTACTTTATGATTATAGTTATTCTACTTATGAAATATTAACATGTGAAATGTGTTGTGAAATTACATAAAATATATGGAGCAAAAATACTTTCATTTTTTAGATGTGATAATGAAGAAAAATAAAATCCTTCTTTCATCCTCTAGTTTGAAAAAAGAAGGCTCCTTTAGCATTCTTGTTTGCTATATGGACAAGTTGCATAACAATAATTCACACTACTAAGCTGAGAACATTTTTATGACAGAATCATATCTAGTTATTATTTTATATTGTCTGTTTTATAGGAGATGATTATGAATCTATCTATCATCTATCTGTCTGTCTAAAGTGAAACAGCTAAGTTACTAGCAAATTTACAGGTCACTAACCTTGAATGTGAATCAGTACAGTATATACTTTTCTTTTTTTCTTTTTTTTAGTTTTGGTGCTGGGGATCGAACTTGGGACCTTGTGCTTGCAAGGCAGGCACCAGAACCACTGAGCTAAATCCCTGGACCAGTATATACTTCTCTTATATTGACAACAATCATGCATATTATATATACATTGTCATTATATTTATATACATATGATGTATCAGAATAAAATTCCATATATCAGGATGAAGTAGAAGAAAATTAAAACAGGAATTTGAAAAACTGTGGATATTAAATAAACCTATATAACCAGATGAATTCACCAAAATGCATGCTATACAGCTCTGTACAAGAAAAAGTAAGAAGAAAATTAGTTTCTGAGTTACCTGGTGATGTGGCCAAAGGGAACAAAATCAGTAACATGTTTCTCAATATTGATAATAATTTTAAATATTTAATATTAAAGCAAACACTGTCTAAGACTGAAAACAGTTCTCTAAAGAATTCCCATATGAACTTTAAAATAAAGAACTTAGCAGTTTTAAGCATTTCCTTCGTTTTTGATCATAACTTATGATGAAATGTAAAACTGCATTTAAGTAACATTATACAAAATTTTTGGCATTAGTATAATAAAATACTAATAAAATTCATGTTCAAGTTTAGTGGCTTTCTAATTTGCTAGTACTTAAATGTTAATTTTAGAATGACTGACCAGTACACTTCCACCAGTGGAGCATCTCTCTAACAAATGAGGAGCTGTGGTTCAGTAAGGACAAAAGTGCCTTGGATTGCATCCAAAGAATTTTATTATTGAGTGTGCCACAAGGAACTCATTATAACCTTGTGTCACCTGTATGAAGTCAGCCTAAGTTTATGTCATAAACCAAACTCTTTGTAGACACAATCTCATACTTGTCCAGATTTTATGGATATAAAGATCAAATATGTTATACTGTAAGCACTTAATAAATATTTCATTGACTAAATTGGTGGTTGCTGTTCACCTTCTTTACCTTTGCCTCTACCTCTTCTCTGCTCCTTTCTCCATGTCCTGGAATCTATCATTATCTTAAATTATTTGCTCTTTGCTTTCTAGAGCTGTTCTTAAATCTTATTTGCCCTGATTTTTAAGCTCCATCTGCCTGGTAAACAGGGAAGGGTCTAATATATGGCCTTAATACCGCCATTAAAATTATACTTATTTGATAATATACTTTATATTAATTTAATCTCTCAATGAAATGATATAGTTATATTTTAAACAGTACTTCAGGAAAGAAAGCCCACTATGTGAAAGACACGATAAGGATAATCTCCTGCATTTTAATAGGACAGTAGGGCTAGTCACTTGGGTGAAGAAAGCAACAGAAACTCTACCACTTGCCTGTCTGTGGGTCTGGCTATTACCTAAAACATTGTTTATGAAAAGGAATTTTGAAAACAGTTTTTTGCAATGAATTTTCAATATTATTTTGGTTGTTAATTCACTTGGTTATTTGGGGAGACAGCAACTTAGATTCTTGGTAGCTTTCTTATTCACAGTTATTTTATGCAGTTATTTTATTTTAAACATTCCCTTCCTTTCTGGCTCTGTTCATCTCATCTGCTTTCTGGGCATCATTATGTGAGCTGCATTCTTCTGCCAAGCTCTTCTGCCATGATGTTTCTATTTTGGAGGCTGCTAACAATGGGTCCGACCCTCAGAAACTGAGAGCCAATATAACCTCTCCTATATTAAGTTGTGAGTGTAGTGTATCTGTACTAGCAATGGGAAAACTAACTAATGCAGAAAACTGATATGAGAGAAATGGGGTCATTGCTGTAACTATATCTCATCATGTGGTTCAGAAACCTTTGGAATTACTTTGCAGAAAGTTTGGAAACTTTTGGAGATGCAGGATAGAGAAGATTTAGAATGTTGTAAACAGAGCCTGGTAGTTGATGCTGGTTGGAACTCATATGTGCAGATTACAGATGGGAATGTGGACAGTAAAAGGCCATGCTCAGGTTTTAGTTGGGATTGGGAATGCTATTGGGAACTGGATGAGAAGCCATGAATGTTACGTTCTGGCAAACATTTGTTTACATTTTGCCCATGCCTTGAGGCTTTATGGGAAGCTAAGATTAAGGATGGTGGACTAATTGATCCAGGGGAAGAAATTTAAGGCAGCTCAATGTGTAGGCTGTGTCATGGATACTCCTTGATGCTTTTAGCCAGATGAGAATTAGGACCAAAAAGTGGGATAGGAATATTTGAAAATCATAAATTTTGGCCCTAGAAGAGACCCATGTAATGTTGGGGCTAAAGGAGACATGATTGCCAAAAAGATTTGGACCAATTTAAAAGAAATTAAGAACTTTTAACTGATACAGGAAGAAAGATGCCTTGAAGGGATCTCAGGAATCAATAACACTCCATCCATCTTAGGTTCAAGGGTGTAAAATCTAAACTTTTCATGTGAAAAATGAGTCCCAGGGGCCTTTGCTTGGGAAGAGCCACTAAGAAACTGGATTCCCAGGATATATTTCACAATGTTCAGTATTTCAGGCATACAGAGGCCACTACAGCCATGGCCAGGGGTGAATGGGCTACTGCTACCAGTGACAGCATCTTTGGCATTGTCCATGTGATGCTGGTTTTATTGGCATGCCAAATGCAAGACTTGTGATATCAAGGAAGTTTCTGCCTAGATTTCAAAGGAAGACCTTGGAGACCAGACAGTGTGACCTCAAAGTGGGTATATGAGGCAGTGGAATGAAGCCAAAGATGCAGTAAAGAAGCTAGGAAGTCATAAAGGTCACAAACATGAAACATCTCCTAAGAAAAGCCACAGACAATGAGCAAAGCCAGGCCAAAAAGAAAGTGTGTGGTTTGCAGCCAGCAAGGCCATAGGGGTATGGCTTCCAGAGTCCTTTGGGACTCACACTTTAATGCTATGTGCCCCATAGGCTGGACATGGAGCTACATAAATTGATATTTACTTCACTGGTTTCTGTCTTGTTTTGATTTTATTCTTTTCTATTGTCCTATTCCTCCCTCTTAGAATGAGTATTTTTATCTATCCACATTGTATTTTGGGTTTAAGTAGCTTGCTCTTTAAATTTTAAAGGGTTTAATGTTAAGAGTTTGCCTGGGATCTTAGAGATTTTGTACTTGGACTTTTGAGCAATGCTGTAACTATCAGGACTTTGGAGGAAGGGATTATTATATTTACAGGATTAAATAGGATAATTGTATCAAGCTGGGAACAATTACAACCTTGTGTTTATGTGGAGATTGAGTATAGTTTAAGGAGATGTGTTTAGGTGTCAAGTTAACAAGGAGTGGAATGTGACAGTTAAGCTAGATTGTCAACATGTTTAGCCTGAGGGTGACCTAGCAAATTAGAAAAGCACACTTTAGGGTTTTTTTTCTGGAGGTATGACCTTGCATACTATATCTGCTTCCTACCACCTTCTTCTCTTTCACTGTTCCCCTGCTCTGCTTCCCAGCCACCATGATGTGAGCAGCATTCCTTTGTCAAGACTTTCTACTATGGACTCAATCAATTATGGACTGAACCCTCTGAAAACATGAGCCAATTAAACCTTTCTTCTTTTAAGTTGTGAATTTTGGTATTTACACCAGCAGTGGGAAAGCTGGCTAATATTGAAACATACTAATTCATTTGTGGAATAAGTTTAGCATTCATTTGGACTGCTTAAAAGACAACTTGTTTTCAGTAGGAGTGAGTTTGGTACAGAACCACAAAACTGACAAGAAATGTTGAATTTTTCCAAAATAAAACATTAAACTTCTTTATAAAATCAACACAACAAAATGCAGGAAAACTGCACCATTTCTTCTAGGCAGTTAAATTTGATGTTAAGACTATATTCAATTACAAGAATTGAGAATTCATCAAAAGTTTAAAAATTTTCTATATCATGGAAATCCATCTACATTTGGAATTATTAAACTCTAGTTTATCAGGATGTGAAAAACCTTGGGGAGAGATTTACATGGAAATTTTTAATGAGATAAAATAATTAAATGTGTTATATAAAACATTTTAAATACTATTTTCAGGTTTCAAAGGAGTCCTTAAATATTCTTTGTTGACTTTCTAATGCAACACAATCTAAATAGTGGAGATGGAATTTCATAAATGCCAAAAAATACTGATACTAATGAATATACTGATAAATTATTAATATAATAAGATAGTGTGGTCTTTTTTTCCTAACTTTCACTGTTTTTGTGAAAATGTTTTATTGAATATGTCTAAATTGGGATTGTTTCCCATGGGATTTATCTTGTCTTTCCCAAATAGTAACCTCTCTCTTTCCATAAATATGAAAAGCCACAACAGCACTACCCACTCTTAGTTTATTGGCCATTGTAGATATATACTTTGATTTTCAAATGAATGCAACATTGTGTATGTCATTTGCTTACTCTTTATCTCCCTGACAGAAGAGACTTGCACACATTGTTTATTGTTCCTTCAATATTTTGGTGCACTGCTTCTTTCTCAGAAATCTTATCCACTAAAATCCAACAGAAAATGGACCTAGGCATCATTGGTATGATGCTATAGACTCTGGAAGATTTCTAATGAATTTAGTAAATTGGGAAATTTTATTCTTGAGCTCAAGCTGTTTGATACTTCATTCAAAGAGGCCAAGTATTGTACACTTGAGGGTTGAGAAACTTTGAATTAACATTAATGACACTGTCTCAGATTAAAAAGGTACATCACATTACCTTTTAATATTTTCTAGTATATAACATTTTTTCTGTCACTTGACCTCCTGGAGGGAAATGTCTTGCCTTGACTTATCTTAAATCACACCTAACATAATGTATTTTCTTATAAGTCAAAGGTAACTGCCTTCTAGATCTGAAAGCATGGAAAAGTTACTAAGAATTTTTAAGAAAATCTCTGGAGACTAGTCCATGCTTTATGTGGGACCCAGGGTGCATATTCACATACAGTACATGTGCACAAACACACATACCTATACTTTGTGTGCTATGTATTCATATATGTGTGTATAGATAGATGGGTAGATAGATACATATACATTCATGTATTTATTGCCTTAAAAACCCAGTTTTGTCACTATTTTACTGTTTAGGCTTGGAAAATATTGTTTAAATTCTATAACCTCAACTATAAAACTTATATTTATGAGAGCAATAAGGTATAAAATATCTAAATTTGTGCTCATATGAAGTTTTAAAATAAGTAGTGATTATTACTGTTACTTTTGTGTTTTAGTACATTTATACAACAATGCTAGGCTTATTATGAAGCTCATGTGAGATAATATATATGAAAGTATTTTACATACAGGAAAGTGTTAAACAAATGAATGAAAAGATTTTTATGAAAGTATTATATTTAATGACGACTAAAGAATAAAATGAGACATAACATTTGTGGCATAATTCAGTGAGAACGAAAAGGTGATAAAAATCCAGTTAATTATAAACTAATAAACAATGTAGTCCAGTAATGTCCAAAGTGACAAGAGTAGTAGTTCAAAGCATGCTGGCGTCAGTGTAAAGACAATACATGTCATACTATCAGCTGATGACTTTTCTCTGCAGTTTGTCCCTTTTCATCTTCCATAACTGACATTATGTCTATCACAATAAAATGGGAAGCTCTGTGGCAAGAGAATCTGAGATGCTTCCATAGCAGTTGACATGAGGTAAGCTCTTCTTATGCTAAAATGAAATTATAAAACAGGTTTATAACCCATCATTGGGTTCTAGTTTGCCATTGAGAAACGTGCTAAGAATGAATCAATTGAATCAAATAGTAAATTAAAGTCAACAACCAATAGGCTAGAATTAGTAAAAGTTGTTATTTGTTTGTGAGTTATATAGAAATCCCCAGGTCATTCCAGAAGCAAAAGAATAGAACAAAATATATATACTAGGATTCTTAATTTTATATGTCAACTTGGCTAAGATAAAGAATGGCCAGAGAACTTGTAAAACATTATTTCTGGGGCATTTGTGATGTTTCCAGAAGAGATAGCATTTGAATCATTAGCATGAAAAGAAGATGTACCCTCACCAAAGGAATGGGTATCATCCAATCCACTGATGACCGTAAAAGAAAAAAAAAACTCTTGAGGAAAGACACATTCGATTTGGGACATTCATCTTATAGACATTGGAGTTCTGGTTCTCAGGCCTTTTTCCTCACATTGAGAGTTATACTATTATCTTTCCAGATTCTCATGCCTTAAGATAAACATGGGCTGAATTACACTGTTGGTATTCCTAGCTCTCCAGCTTTCCATGGAGATCCCTGTTAAAAATAAGGTTAAAAAAGAATGTTAGTTTTCTTTGTAGTATTTGTGGGAAACGGTTTTCATAAGTCTTAATTGACTAGTGAGAAGTAATTGAATAAAGAATCAAGATGTTGTAGTCAAGGCCAGGGATTTAGCTCAGAGGTTCTGCAGCCTGCCTAGCAAGCACAAGGACCTGAGTTTGATCCCCGGTACCAAAAGAAGAAAAAAGGATGTTGTAGTCAAAATACTTATTAAATTGCACAATTGTATACACTAATTATGCAATTATTCATTCATTTTTATCCACATGTATTCATTCATCCATTAATTCAATGTAAATTTGTGAAACAATTTCTCTACACATGACGTGATATGAGACATTGATGTAAAAACAAATTACAGTTCTTGTTCATTAGGATCTGACAGAGCAGCAAGAAAGTCATATCTTCCAGGAACTATTAAGCATTAAGATAAGTCCAATAATAGGTTTATGCATTCTCAAAGCCAATAAAAATGTACATAATTTATGATTCTCCAAGTAAGGATGAAAACTCCCTATTCTATCCAATGTTATGTGAACTTGGACAACTTACTAACTTATATTGAGTACCAGGGATTCATGTTTGCCATTTCAAATAGGGAAGCCAGGGAAGGACTCACTGAGAAAGAGATATTTGAACACAATCTAAAAGACAAAGAGTGAGCTACAGGGATATCTGGGAAAGGAGCCTTCTGGATGGAAGGATTAAGTGCAAAGGTCTCAAGGTAAGAGTCTACCTGAAATTTTCCTGGAATGTAGGGAAACAACTATGACTCGAGTGTGTCACCAGGGGGGGAAAGTGGTAGAAACAGTCTAAGAAATAATAGGATGCTGGATCATATTAGGCATTGTATGACAGTTCATGATTTTGGCTTTTACTATAAATGAGAAGAGAAGTAGTAGAGATTTTAAACCAAGAAATGACATACTCTGATCTGCAACTGAACATAATCACTTTGCTGAAATGTGAAAGTCAATTTTGGGGTGGGGTAAAGTGGAAGCATGGAGACCAGTGAGGCATAAAATGATGGTGTTGAGGCTGATAGCAACAGTAGTGGTGAGAAGTGGCCAATAACTAGATATGTTTTAAATTAAAAGCAATTTGGGTTGCATATGGATTAAATATACAGACTAGATCAAAGAGGACTCAAGGATAATCACAGTATTTTTTGAACTGTGCGAATGGAAAGATTGAGTTGCTGTTGAGATGGAGAAGTTTGGTGGCAGAGTAGGTTGTGTAGATCACAACTTCATTTTGGAAAAAAGTTGAAGCAATCTGTTAGACACTTAAAGGAAAATATGTAGGAAATTGGATCAATGAGTTACAAATTTAGAGGAACTCTTGGTTAGAGATATTAATCTGGGAACCATTAATAAGTGGGTGGTGTTTATAGTTCTTGGAGTGAAGGAATGTACCCAAGGAATGACAGTTAATTGGCAAGGATGACAAGTTCAGTGACTCTGACTGAGAGATTGAAAAAACAAGTAAAGAACAGGAAGCTGAATGTCTATGAGATAGGAGGAAAATTGAGTGTGATGTCCTGGGACTCAAGTCAGGGAAGCTACTTCATGACAAAGAGAACTGCCAGTCATCTTGTATGAAATGTTGTTGATAGGTTAAGTGAAACCAACTTGATAGTGAACTTTGGATTTATTGATGTGCAGTGGAGACATCAACAACAAAGAGTTGAAAGACTGGTAGAGAAAGAGTCTAACTATCAAGGAGACAGTATCAAGACTCTGTAAACTTCAGAGCAGTTTTATTCTCAAAAGAATGAGAGACATAAAGTGGTAGTTGAAGGAAACTAAATCAAAATGTGTGTGTGTGTGTATGTGCATGTGTTTAGGACGAGAAAGAGAAAAGTGTTCAGGTGCATGGAATGAGATAGTAACTGATAGATTTCTTTCTCCTTAAAATAGCCGCTACATATAATGCCTTCCCATAATGCCCCACTTCCCTCCACAAGCTCCCCTTCTTCCCACAATCCACTGTGTTCCCGCCTAAAACCCAACCCCAAGATGGCTTCCTTCCCACCCGAAGTGGTTTTCTTCTTCCCATAATGCAGTGTTTCCCGCCTAAATCTAGCCCTCAAAATAGCTTCTCCCGGAAAAAGACAGTCTTTTTCTTCCCAACATGCCCCTCTTCCCGGCCAAAAGAGTAACCTGATACTCGCTCACTTCCTGGCAACTAGTGATGTCACAAGTTCCTCCAATCCCTTGTTGACATGCCTTGTAGACCCTCCAATCCATCACCGTCATACCTCCCAATCCCCACCCAACCTCTATAAAGGTGCTCCAGCCCCTGCCGCGCAGCTGCACTCTTTGCTCAGAGGCAGCCCGGCAGATTGACCCTTCTCCTTAATAAAAGGCTTGCTGTGGTACCAGTCTGGTTTTGGTTTTCAGTTCTTTTACCTGACAGTAACAAAGAATCATTGTCTAGGCAGGAGAAAGAAAAAGTCTTGCGGGGAGCAAAGTTTTGAGAAGCTGAGATACAACCCAGAGCACAGGTAAAGGAATCTATTTTGTCCCCTACTAGTCTGCAAGCTTGCCCAGAAACTTCAATTCCTAGGTGTTTCAGTAGTTTTACAGAAGGCAGAACCTGGGACTCAAATAAATAAGTAATTTGCACATGTAATATAGCTAGTATATAGCTAGTAAGGAGCAGAAGTGAAATTAAGTTGTATTCTATTCACTGCTCTTCCACACACCTGGAGAGGCCAAAAAATGGCAGATGTACGTTTGTCTCTTTGTTTATATTTTGAGACAGTTTTTGCTATGTGGCTCAGAATAATCTCAAACTCTTGGCTCAAGTGATCTTTTTGCCTCAGCCTCCTAAGTAGCTAAAACTACAGGTACTCATCACTGGGCACAGCTTAAAATAGCAGTGTTGGTGTGTTATTTAATTTTATTCTTGTTACTGGAGAAAAAATTTGAAGGAAATATGCTAAGTCAGATAAATGTGCTTCTTTCTAATTATCTGGGTCCAGTTTGTGTATCATTCAAACACTCTTTGTCTTTTTAAGCTCTCTATCCCTTGGTCTTCAAAACATATTTTCCCCTAATGTGGGACTGCATAACCTTTGTTCCTTTTTCTCCAGCCCCATTGTGATTAAAACGTGAGTTAATGGATGGAGATGCTTGTTAGTCTAGGGACACTAGATAGGGATCTGTAACAGACCTAGAGTCCCAGATAGTCTAGGGACACTAGATAGGGATCTGTAACAGACCTAGAGTCCCAGAGTAAACTACTCAAGTCTTTGTTTACCCGGAACTGATATTCCAGGCACCACAATTGTTAGAACAAGCTGCAGATGTCTGCTGACCATCAATATGTGACAGTCGACCACT
>NW_004624783.1:11437200-11455393 GCF_000247695.1 Heterocephalus glaber
TCCTTCCCGGGTGTTTTTCGCTGTAGTCAGCTCCTTGGAGCATTTGGTAAGGCTCCTGGTCTTACATTCTAAAGGCACCACTGGGATTCCTGGGTGTGCTTCACTATAGTCAGCTCCTTGGAGCATTTGGTAAGGCCCTCAGTCTTACAGTACATAAGGGAGAAGGAGATGATTGGGCAGAAGCATAATATGAAATGTGATTCTAGAAAAACAAGACCTACTGTGTTAAGGGAGACATGTACTTTTCTTTCCTAAATTTCCTAAATTTTTAAAAATTTTATTAATGGATCCGATGTGTTGTTTAATAAAAAATATTAGAAATGTGTTCTATTATCATCTTCACAAGGCCTATAGAATGCAAAAAATATTTTTAAATGTGATATTCCTACAGATAAGTTTTAATAAAAGCAATGTCAAGACTTTATTCCCTATGTGGGCCACTGATGCATTATTCTAATTTCTCTTTACTATTATACTCTTAACTCATGCCAATCATATTTTCAGAGTTTGGTCATTGGTCATAGGATTTTTAGGTGAGACAATGACAATGATTCAGCACAAATTCAGCCCTGCAATCAACAACCATGTCAAAGGAAAGGACAGGGCCGATTGTGTAACTGACCTTCCCCCGTACAAAAATAAGCATTATTTTTACCCTTCTAAAAAGACTTTCTAGAACACTGAACAAAAACCAGCACTTGAAAAGGCTCATCCCTTAGAGATGGATGGGAACTAGCAGTGTTAGAGCATTAGTTTATTAGTTAATTTATTCAGTGAACAAATTTAATGAGCATTCTTCTGTTCTAGTTAGCCCTCCTTCACCACATGCATTAGGGTACCAATCTGTCAAAAACCTCTCTGCTTTGTGGAAATTATAACCTACTGGTTCAGACAGACAATATGAGTTAAAGGTAATTGACAAGTAAATGATAGTCACTTCACAAAAAGTATTCCATTCAGGTAAGAGGACTAGACACAGGATTATATTTGTTATAAACCTTTTCTTTGAAGCTGGCATTTCTAATATGGACATGAATATTCTCAAAGCTGAGAATGATTTCCCAATCAACAGAAAGAATTTTTAAATGTCATATGGGTAATACTTTTGTTTTTATTGTGAAGACAGTAGTGCTGAATTGTGATGGCACCACAGTTGTGTGGTAAATTGGATGAACTTGAATGTCACCCTTTGAAATCTCTGTTTATGACAGGTCAAACATTTCAAAATCTCTTGTTAGAAACATTTTAAGCATGCTCCTTCTTGGAGACAACATCATCTTTAATAACCAATTTTTTGAAAGTAGGACAGAGCCACTAGGATATTTTCAAAAGAAATAGAGACTTCATTGATAATTGCTTGACATTCTGTAAACTTAGAATGCTCAAAAATCATCAATTATATTTTTGAAAGTTGAGTAAGATCACAGGCTAAAAATGCTATCCTGTACCCTGATAATAAAATTAAAAATGGGTGTCATTTTACAGGAAAATAAAGGAAGGAAAGAAGATGAGATAATTATATTCCCCCAATAATTATTAATGATATTATTCCAGGGAAGCAACTAATCTCAGATTATTTTTGTATCTCTAGATCTAAGCATAGAATCTAAAATAAATTCCATTTGTTATTATATCTTAGTTTCTAAAAATCACTTGGCACAATTTAAAAAAATATATTATCTTTATCTCCATTTTGCGGTACATATGCTAACCTATACTGACAAAATATGTATTATTCTTTGACATTACAGTTTAAATCTGGCCACCCTAAGACATGATGAAAATCAACAGTGGATATCCCATACTTCTAAAGACAGCTTTCATAACTTTAAGTATTTATGTAAGAAAAACGATTCTGTCCATCAACTCAGTTTTATATGGTTTTAAGCAAACTAGGTTTTCTTCCTTCACACTCATGTTAGTTTGTTTATTGTTTTCTCTTCTGAGGCTAAATGTTAGTCCCAGTTTCCCACCTTGGAGATCACTGTGATTAGTCACATTGTAGAAATCAGTCGGCGATTCCCTAGAAACACAATCCATTACTATTAATAAAAATGCTTAAATCGGGTGTCCTGAGGACAGTATTGAAGCTTCATTTTTCGTATATGAAAATTATGTCATGTTAAAAGAAGGAAAAATCTAGTTATTTAAACTAGCGTGAAATGTTGTGTTTCAGTGGAAGATGCTACCTATTAATTTACTTAGTTGGAGATCAATATTTCAAGCACTTCAGCTTTTAACAGATTTTATATAGAAATAATCACAAAATTTTCTGTGCATTGGCTGATAATTTTTATTTCTCAGATGTGTTCACTTAGTTTCACTTTATACTCAATTAGATTGGTTTTCATTGATTCTGCCCCAGTATCAGGAATTTCAAACAAACCAGGTTTACAATGTTGTGGCTATTGTATGGTAAGGAAAAAAAAAACACAACAATTAGTTTAAGGCTACTATTGAATGAGAAAAAGATGTTTTATTCATTTTCTATTGCTGTGTAACACATCACTACAAATTTAACAGCTTAAAACAATATACATTTATTATCTCGCATTCTTTGTGGGTCAGGAGTTGAGAGTCACTTAGCTGGGAGGCCTTTGCTTGGTATTTCACAGGTTATAATTAAGGGATTAACTGGAGCCAGAGTCCCTTTTGAAGCTAAGGGTCTTTTTCAGAACCCATAAGTTTGTTGGCAGAATTCATTACATTGAAAGTGTAGAATTTGTTTTTGGTTACTCATTCATGTTCAGAGGAGAAAGTCTTTGACTTCTAGACCTGCTATTGAAGGGCTCACCTGATTAAATTAGGGCCAACCAGGATAATTTCCCTTTAGATTAGCTTAAAGTTCACTGAATACAGACCTTAATTACATCTATAAAATTCTTTTACCTTTGTCATATAATGTAACATAATCACAGAAGTGGTGTCCCATCCTGTTGTCATATTCTGTTGGTTAGAAATAAACTATAATTGTCAACTGCACTAATGGTAAGGGGTTTCATAAGGGGAAAATTTGGAAAAAGGTCAAGCAAATAAACTTCAGAGTCATAAAAGCAAGCACATAATTACATACATACTTAAGTGTTTAGAAAGAAGAACTTAGAAATAATTTCATTTTCATTAAGTTGCATGTGGTTGCTATCACTGGGCCTTCACAACTTAGCATCATATTTGTGATTATGACTTATGTCAGCAAATGTTGCCCTTCAGAAAAGATGACAGTTTATTAGATTTTTTAAAATTGTGCTTTTCACAATAGAATCACCTCAGGGCTCAAGAACAGAAGAAATGACATGCATACATATGAATTTAACTGGAGATGAGAGGATGTGAAATATTAATGCTATTTGGAACATTCAATACTTGCTGAAGATGAATTTACACAAAGTCAGCATAAGATTACTTCTCTGTATGAAAGGATTGGAATCATAAAATGAGTTTAATCTATTGAGATTAAGAATCATTTTGATATTCAGTATGGTTTTTAGATTGGTTAAATACCAGGAACATGACTAAGACAATAACGATAAACAGTTTATGGAAAGAACACTGCATTTGGTACCAAAAGTTTTTCCTTAATATTTAGGTCTTTAGTTTTTTATTCAGTAAAATGGGGGTAGTCTCTGTCTTAGTTTTCTCATTGCTGAGATGAAATATCGCTGAGATGAAATATCTGATACCCAAAGTTGAAGGAGGAAAGGTTTATTTGGCTCACAGTTTGTAGAGGTTTCAGTACATAGTCAGCTGGCTCCAGGCAGAGTGGCATGGCAACAAGCATTGGAGAGGAGAAATAGTTCATGGTGGGCAGAAGGTAGCAAAGTAAGCAAGGGACAAGACTAGCCTCTTTCTGTTCTTTGTATCCAGTCTACTGGGATTAGGGTAGTGCCAAACCAATTAGTGGACTGATTTAGTAATGACCCACCCTTGATTCTAGCACCCTTAATCCTAGCACTGCACCATGAATCAATCACATACTCTAAATTCAGCTACTTCTGAAACCCCCCCCACCTACGACTGCAGGAGGCTTTGGGGGAACATCTAGACACAAGCCATACAGTCCCCATAGATCAATAATAAATGTTCAAACATTTTGAAAGTTACAAATTACCATAACCTGAATTATTATTTTCCAATGGGTCCAAGGTAGCTCTGATCCAAGTATTTATTTTGTAGGGAAAAGGCAGGTTGAAATGGCTTTCAATAGTCAAATTACAGTATGGGGTATGTAATAGGTTCATAGCAGGAATAAAGAGTATTTATAAAATGCAATTTGGGACCTCTGAATCTCCATGAGATTCTGCATTTTTATTCAATCTCACTTCAGCCAGACTCTTTAAAACACAGGAGGTACCTGTCTGTGGAAAATCACTTAATCAGTTTTAAATCTCTGTACTACATGAAAAAGTATGAAATGGCAAGAAGGCTAAAATCTGGACAAAGCAGGTGATCTTTACTATTACTTCTATGTATAGTACTTTTGTGAATAGTACTTTGAAGTTAGACAGATTGATGTTATCCCAATTATACAGAAGAAGACGCTATCTCACAGGAACTTGATGACAAGGTATTTCTAATGCATAAGATGACAGGCCAGGAAAAGTGACAGAAATAAGTTACCAAGAACTAGCCTTCCTGGCATTACATTACAATCCTTTCATTTTCTTTCTTCCTTTATCTTGCTCACTCTCTGAATTTACATAAATGAAATTTAAATGAAAGAATGTTTAAACTAAATAAGATGAAACTAACAAATATTGCACACAAAACAGACAGAAGTATAAAAGATGATTTTAGGATTTTTACATGAGTCAGAATCACACAATGAGAACAAACAATGCATTTTGGAGGGAGACATAGCCACTTAGTGAATTAAATATACATTAATGAAAGCAGAGTAAGATAAGCAAGATATTTGGGCAAGTTAGCATCTCTACTAGTAGCATTTAGAAGGTGATTTTTCATAGTATATTACTGCAAAATTTATAATGGATGTACAAATAACATTCTAGAAAAATCCTTTATTGGGTTCCCTCCAAACACTCTTGTCCCCTTAGATCTTTCACCTTTGATCTTGCTGTCTCTACTGTTGCCAAAACTCTGTTTCTTAAATAATTTATCCCTGGTTTTCTCATTTCTGTTTGTTTGAATATCTCTATTAAGTTCATATAGCCATCAGGGAGAATGTTAAAGCTTCTGGTTTCACATTCAGTGTCCTTCTTCATCTGGTCTAAATTTACCTCTCTGACCTTATTTGCACAGGCACACTCTAACTCCACAGACCTTCCAATGTGACTTCATTTTAGTCAACAAATGTGCTATACTCGTTCATGAGAACAAGTCATTACAAATACTCTCTTTGCTTAGTATATCCTTCTTTTCTTCTATGCCTGGAAAATTCTGCTCAGGCTTTAGAACCATATGTAACTTCTTATTTATATCTAAATTATCTCCTGAATACTCGAGCCAGTCACCCTTTGTTTTTCCTTGGTTCTGGGACATGGTCTTATCTCAAAGCTACAGCATGTACTGCATTTCACTGTAGTTTCTCTCTATATGAATCTGCTTTGGACTAGAGGTCATCTGGTACTGGGTCTTACTTATTATAGATTCTATTGCACATGTTATGGTGCTTGTGTCCTAGTAGATAATCAATATATGTTTTTCAAATTAAATCAAGGCTTCAGATACTCTGCTCCTTATAGCCTAAAAGCTACTTGCATTTAGTCTTTTTCAAAAGGTCTGTATTTATTTTTGCAGCTATTTTTGAAAATTGATTTCATTGTCTATGGAAGGTGTCATAGATCACAACAGGCTAATACTCCGACTGTGCCAAAAACAACAAAAACGCCAAATAAATTATGAAGAACATACTCTTCAAGTCTCAAAAAATTTATATTATCAGAAAGGACTAAGTAGAATAAGATATAGGTAAGAGATAATAATAAAAGAACTATACGCCAGTGAGCTATGCATTAACTAATATTCTTTCATGCTGGCTAATTGGAAATTTTGAGTTTGAGCTGAGAGTCAGGAATGGCCCATGCACTGAGCCTCTGCTGGGTCTCAGAGAGAGAATCAGGAAGGCTTTTGACCATTGTAAGTCTGGAGCTGCAAACTGAAATGCTGAAGAACCACCAAGATATGTAGACAGCAAGAACAGAATTGAAATTCACCTGGAATTATCTACCAAAATTAACCATCCAAGTGACCATAAAGAACTTCCAGAAGTTTTGATATATATGTTAGTCAGCTTTCTGTTACTACTCCAGTGACTTCTTTATCCAGTTGGGCCCCACCCTCTAATAATCCCCATGAGCTATGAACTCATCAATAAGTTAATCCATTAACAAAGTTGAGCTCTCCTGACCAGATCATTTCCCCAGATGATCCATATCTGAATACTGCTACATTAGGGACCAATTCCCCAACACACGAGTCTTGGGGAACAAATCCTATCAAAGCATCATGAAGATGAATATCCTCTAGAGACCACTACTGTGTAGAAAGATGAGTGTAGTTAACAATGCTTTGAAATTTACTAAAAATGTAAATCTTTAGCGTCTTAACAATCCCCATACATGAAGTATTAACTATGTGAGGTGACATGTTAATTAACTTGATTGTGGTAATCATTCCAGAGTGCATTTGTCTATCAAATCATTACATTATAAGACTCAAATATTTTCAATTTTCCTTTGTTAATTCTACCCCAACAATTGTGGAGAAAAAATAATTAGAAGTTACTAAATAATGTGATGCCAACTCCATATTTAAAAATATTTAAAATTCTTTTACCCACAGAACATATTTTGTCATCGGGTAGCATTGCCCTTTACATACAGCATGTTTTGAAGACTAAAACAATCATTGGCTTTGTGTATATTTATCAAATTGATATAGAATTCTGTTAAATGCATTGATGAATAATTAATTAATTCACACTACTTCTGATAAGGGTTTTCTCTTTCTTTGGTGATGACACAATCCTATAGCCCACATTAAATAAAGTCTATTAGAATGGAAATTGATAAATTAAGGTTTAGAATGCTCTTTTATTTAAGAAGTACACAGTAACACAGACAAAGAGTATACTCTCATAGAAGCAGAATGGTACTTTTATGGCAATGATGCAAAATTCAGTTGCTTTCAGATGATAGACCTCTGTTTTTTTAAGTATGTTTTTGAAAAATACTCTTTTGTGAAGTATAAGTTTCATATAATATGTGATGTTTTGTGTCATCTAATGGAAATATGAAGAATATATTTTAAAGGGCCTATCTTATAATCATAATCATAATCATAATAACAATGATAGATAATTGCTGTACTCAAATTTCCTCATCACAATATGAACAGCATAAGAGCTAAACACAAAGTTGAAAGGGAGCTTAGAGAGCCCTAGTGTTTGACAGCTTTTGCATCTAATTACTAAGATGTCACCAAAAATAAGATTGTGTTGGGGTGGGGGTGGTTGTAATGGGATGGCAGGGCCTAAAACAAAGGATAACATTGTCTCTTTGTATCTGGATCATTGTTCCTCAGATTGTGAGAGAATCTGCCTTGCTCATTAACCCTTTGCCAGGTTAGTGGTGCCAGCATAACGATGCCACTAAATTAGACAATAGCAGTTGATGTTTGTTACAAATTAGCAAATGATATTTCATTATATTTTGGTTCACTTTGGTCTGGTTCAGGTTTTAGAGTCACAGAAAATACATACTAAATTTCAAGTCATTTGATTCAACTTGATGAAATCTCTGCCTGCTCTTTGGGAATACAAATAAAGATGGTAGGACTCACTGATGCTTTCTAACCTTTCCCTTTCCATCCTGGGCAGTGCAAGAAGAGAAAGAGGAAGAGAATATTGGAGCTATGAGAATGCAGCCAGCTTTCCTGTCTTGCAAGGTGTTAGGGTGGTTCTCATCCACCCAAGGATTCTAAAGAGGCTCTTGGACTCACCTTCTTGAAACTTTGGGGTCTGGCTTGGAATGCAGAAAAAAAGTCAATTAAATAGTTTAAAAAATTAAAGGGACCCAGGTGTGCTGAAAATTTCTTGAGAAAACTTCTGGGGAATGAAAGAACAGGAATTTAGTGAATCTTCCTCCAGCTGCACTGTACACTTTGAATTTCCTGCTGAACTACTAGCAAGGAGACAGGACTGAGTTTCCTTTGTGCCCCTGGCAAGCCTGTGTATGTCTAAAGGTCAGAAGAGAGATTAGTAAGATACATGTAAGCAGAGTTTCCAAATTACGTTTTTACCTACATAGGACTGATACATTATTCACCAGCTCTACATGCTCAAAACTGGGAAATGTTCTGGGAACACAAGGGCAAGTATGACAAGGACCGTGATCTGATAAAGCATCCACTAGATGATGATGCCAGGCAGGAGAGAAAGGGAGGGTGCTGTGGGGATTCTGAGGAGACAGGGTTGAGTCACCATCAGGAAAATGCAAATGAAAACCTCAGTGAGACATCATTTCATCCCAGTTGAAACAAAAAGGCAAAAAATAAAAATGCTGATGAAGATGTAAAGAAAGGAAGGTTTTTTACACTGCTGGTGGGAATGCATATTAGCACAGCCATTGTGAAAAATAGTATTGAGGTTCCCATGAAATTAGAGCTACCATATGATCCAGCAATTCCACCCCTGGATGTATATTCAAAGGAAATCAGATCATTACCTCTAAGAGATGTCCATTCTTTCATGTTCATTGCAGCACCATTCACTGTAGCAGAGAGATGGAATCAATTGAGATGGCCATCAATGGGTGAATCAATAAAGAAAATGAATATATGCACACTGAAATATTATTCAGCCATAGAAAAGAATAGAATCCTGTCATTTATAGCAATACAAATGGTACTGGGACATTGTGTTAAATGAGATAAGCTAGGCACTGATACTATATTTTTCTCACTACTATATGGAAGCTAAATAAGTTGATAGAAGAGCGTAGAATAGTAGACACTGAAAACAGGATGGGAAGAGTGAAGGTAGGCATGTCGGATAATGGATACCAAAATGCAGTTAGACTGGTGGGATTTATTTCTAGTTTTCCATAACACATCAAGGTAACTATAGTCTACAACAATTTGTTATGTGTTTCAAAATACCTAGGAGAGTCCAAAGATTCCCAACACATCTAGTGGTAAATGTTTGAGGTGATGGAAATGCTAATCACCCCAATCTGATCATTATAGATTATAGAAATGCATCAAAATATTATACTGAACCCATAAATATGTACAAATATGCATCAATTAAAACATTTAAATATCAATATAAAAATAAAATAACAAGACTGAGGAAAAGTGGGAATAATTATGTTCACTTGTAACATAAGTGTTTAAACATTTTATTTTTATTAGTACGTGTTTGCAGTACACAATGTTTACATTCCTTGTATGGAGTTGGTACATGCACATAACACATCTTTATTCCTTTTTTCATCTCCTTTCCTTTCCCTCTATCTCTTGATCTCCTCCCAATTTGATAAAGACCTTTTCTCCCTACTTCCTATTTTTTATTTTTATTTTCCTCTTTATAATTTGAATTACCTAATATAAGAGAAACCATGTGAGAGTTAAGCTTGTGTGTCTCATTTATTTAACTTAACATTATGGTTACAAGGTGCATTCATTTTCCTACAAATGACTCAAGTTTATCTTTCTTTGTGGCAGAGTAGTATTGTGTGTAAATATCACATTTCCGTGGACTCTCTGAAAGTAGGTGAGATTTAAGTTCTAATGCTTACAATTTCAATTTTTTATTTATATTTATTGAAAATCTTTATGAAATATGTATTTAAATGTGACAATTTTGACCATAAGTTAAATTATATAGCCAAAGTTACAGCCCTAACTTGTGAATACAGTAAGTTTCCAACTTCCAACAGTTCAACTTACAAGTTTTTGATTTTGTGATAGTGTGAAAGTGACAAGGATCCAGTAGAGACTGTATTTCGAAGTTTGAATTTTGATCTTTCCTGGTTGGTGGTATGTAGTATTGTCCTTCTTTACAGTGCTGGGCAGTGGCAGCCAGCTGGAGCTCCTAGTCAGTGGCATGAGGTAAGCAAATGATCCTTTGCAGTGTACTGTGTTTCCAGTGTCCTTTGATATTGTGGTTTGTGTTTTTACATACCATCATGCCTACAAAATGCCCCTCTGCATCTTTGTGGATATAAGATACTCAATACTTTATCTTTTTGTCAGTTGTTTTGTCCAACCATCGGATAATTTAAATATTCTGAGACCATTTAAAATAGGTGATGCTAAGCTATGGTTTTGGTAATTTAGGTGTATTAAAGTATATTACACTTACAGTATCTTAAACTTACAATGGATTTATCAGGATATTTCACAAGTTGAGGAGAATTTGTATATGAAAAGGAAATCTATATACATTGTTCTATGTTATTCTAAAAATGTCAGCAGTGTGAAAAGAACCTGCAACATTAATTCTGGCCTTAGCTTTGAAACTGAGCACCTCTATAATCTTGACCAAGTTATTTAACTATGGCTTCAGTTTCCTCATATTTAAAATGAGAAAGTCACATTTTAAATTGTAATGATTATACAACAATTCGAGCAAAGCATAAAAGTAGAAAAAATCAAAAGTATAAATTTTAATAATGTTTTTCTGTGTACAGACTTTAGAGAAGGATGAATTTGATTTATTCCTCAAATTCAAATTGAATTAGAAGCCAGATGGTTGACACCCATAATGCCCTCATGAATGACTCTCAGGAAGTCCATCTGCTTAAATTCCCTAGTTTCCATAATATCAAGGTATTCATAATCTGGTGAGTCATATAATTTTCTTTCACATAGTGTCAAACAAATTTTCTCCTGAGGAATACAAAGAATCCAAATTCTGACTGGTATGTTTTGAACATGCAATCAACCATCTTAATCATTTCTGTAGAAAACTCAGTAGAATACAAGGTAAAAATGTGCACTTAATAAACTAAATTGCATTACTTACTACACCTGTGCAGGACTTCTAACCTTGACTTCAAGTCAAGTCCCCACTTCTGTTTTTCTCCCTGTCCAATCTGTTTATAATGCATGACCAGATTAATCTTCTGAATGTACTCCCATAAGACGTTTTGTGATGACAGAAATATTTTGGATCTCTCCTACCCAATACAGAAGCTACAGGTTATTGACCTTGTGAAATGGGACTAATTCAACTGAGAAGCTAAATTTTCTGATTTTATTTAATTTTAGTTTTAATTTAAGCTTAAGTAATATGTAGTGGCTTCTGCAGTAACTATTAGAGTTTGGAAGCATAACCTCAACTATGTTTCTCCACTAATCAAAACTTTGCACTTCTTAGAATGTCCCATTATATATCTCATTCTGCCATTCAAGGAAATTATATGAACTGTTCTCAAATTTTGTTTTAAATACCAATTGTATTCATCCAAACTAAACTTTTTATGCACTCAAATATGTCTCCTTATTTTCTTTCTAGTCTCCTGTCCCACATTTTCCTTGTTGTGTTTTCTTAGGGTGTTTTTGTTGTTACCGTTTCTGTAGTGAGAAAACATTTTATTAACCTATCTAATTGTAACTGATATTGAAATAGTTCAGTTAAATTTTCTGTAGCTGGGTAAAGGCTTATATCTTTCACATCAGTTAGTATCCCTCAAACTCATAAAATCCTATCACCACCTCCTATATACTTTACAGTATATTTTAACTATTTATGCATTTCAGTTAATGCCACTACTTCATTGTAATCTTTCTAGAACAGTTAGTTGTCCATGTCAAATTTAACTTTGTAGTCCTCTTGTCTCCTTTCACATTGAAGGAATATAAATTAATCATGAAGCAAAGACAATAGCAGTGGGTTAAGATTCCAGTCACTTGTCTGACCACCTATGTAATTGATTAGTGCAATGTCAAGCACAAAGCAAATGCCCAGTGAATGCTAGCTACTAAGTAATAGTTTACTAGATAGATGCAATCAGGATTTCACAGGCTGGCTGACATAACTACTTTTGATATACAAGTGTAAGGTCATATATTGTTTTATTGAAGAACAAGATCAGCAAATATATTCCAAGATTGAGTGTTACAGGAGTAAGCTTCTTCTCTTTGATAGCAAGAGGTCTTGATTTATATCTATCTCTCTCCATCACTGAAAAGTGGAGTTGGGGGAAGGATGTCAAGAAAGACTTGAAACTCAGCCCCAGGGCAGGAGCAGCAGGTCATGAGGAAGCTATGCCTTAGTAAAGGCAGCCCTGTGTCCAGGAAGGCATGAGGTTTCCTGCCTTCCTGCCCTCCGCTGTGTTCCCTTTCAAAACCCTCTGCTTGCAGAACCAGAGCTTAATGTCATATCTGCTGTGGCCCTCAGCTTGAAAGGAATTGCAAAGACCCATAGGTAAAAATGGAGCAGCACAGATTTAGAAAAAGGTTGCCTTCCTGGGCCTTTGAGAGAATTCTTTGTTCTCTGCTCTTGGACAATAATTTTTGGTTTGATTATTTAGGTTGACTTTTTCACAGTGGCTGAAATTGAATTCTTTTAAAATTGTAGAGAATTTTGCCCAAAGGCATAAAATTCTAGTAAAATATTGGTGATAATATTTTAATTTCCAAACTTTTGATTAAAAGATATTTCAAAGAAAACTTCATTTGTCCACAAAAATAATTTGAAGTAATTTCTAACTTACTGTTAGCTACTGAATTGTAGCTGATCTGTTTTAATGACCTAATGGGTTATAAATACTATGAGTTTGTCCCTCAGTTTCTATTTAATTACTTATGAAGATAAGTTTCTTATCTGTTAGCATCAGCAAGTTCAAACTCTAAATCTGTGCAGGGCCTCTTAAAAACTATATTTCCAACAAGTTACTAAAAATTTCTCTGAACCTTTGTTCACTCATTTATGAAATAGGCTAAACAATAACAATTTATTATTACTTCACAAAATATGGTTAAATTTAAATTGAATAAGATAAATTTAACAAAACCCTTTGGCTTGTATCTGGCACCCCCAAAATAAAAACTCACTCAGTATATTTAAATACCTACCTTATATAGTTGAACTAATATAAATATGGTGTAATTTTTTAAATAATTTCTTTGGTTTCTTTAAAAATCCTCCATGTTGGCTCTGCTAATTTTAAAACTTTTCAAATAATTTCAAGCTTACTGAAAAGTTGCTATAGTAGTACAAAAGACTATCATACATCATTTATTAAGATTTACCATTGATTGCTAATATTTGCTTCAGCTGCTTAATTGTTTGTGCTTTATAATACACATCTACTTGAATATGTGTGTTAAATTATTTGAAAGTCATGCATCTTTATCTCTAGATACTTCAGTATATGTTTCCTAAGAACAGAAACAACATATTTTCACATAATCACAGTACAGTTGTTAACCTCCGAAATTTGACATTGATAAAATACATTTGCCTAATGTATAGTCCACACTCCAATTTCATCAATTGATCCAGATTCTCCTTCTAAAACACTTTTTAAAACAATTCATTACAAGATATAATCCAAGATGATGTTCTATGTAAGTTGTCCTATCCCTCATTTGCTTTAGCTGGGCATTGCTCTTGAGACTTTGTCTTTCGTGAGATTAATGTAGGTGAAAAACCAGTTAAAATTATCTGAACCTAGAATTGAACTCGGTGGTGGACAGGTTTAAGATGGCTGCGAAGATCCCTACCTACTAATGTTTGTGCCCTGTGTCACCTTTTCTCTCTCAGTATAGGTGGTTTTATGGGCTTGGATCTGACAAATGGAATATGGCCAAAGTTGTGTGATGTTTCTTCCAAGATTAGGTGATAAAATGATGGTGCCAGTTGTCTCTGTGTGAAAATCTCTCTCTCTCTCTCTTTCCTTCTCTCTCTCCTCTTTCCCTTGCTCTCTCCTTCCCTCCCTTTTCCTTAGTTTTTATTCCAGGCAAAGCAATCAAGCCACTGCCTAATGGAAATGTCCATGTAGGAAGAACCATATGTCTCTGACCAACATCCAGCGAAGACCTCAGTCCAGTTTAAAAGCTATGTGAGCAAGCTTTGAAGTAGGTCTTCTCCTTGAAGCTTATGATTTTATATATTTTAAACTATCTGTACTTAAAATTGTCCAGCTAATCTTGTCATGGTCATGAATATTTTCTTCTGAAAATTGTAGTGGATCTTACTAGTGTCATTATAAGTTGGATAAGGATGCTTTCTAAGTCTTTTAAAATACTTCCTTGACCCAGAATAGTTTATAGTTATATAATAACATTTTTTTCTACACACAATGTAATTTGTGGCTCTGGCATTTGGGATAGCATAAATCATTTTAGACAAAGTATCCTTTCAGAGAAATTTACAATTTTTAAACTACTAATTGCCAAATGCCAGAATTACTTTTTGTCAGATAATTATTCCTTTGGCATAGTTGACAATCCCAGGCATTTAACACATTCATTAAAATGCAATAATGATTTCTTCAATGGTTTTTCACTATCACTAATGACATGCATTACTGTATATCATTAATTTCCATGAAGAACAATGAGATACTATTTTATTGGCACTTACATTTACAGGACTATATTTTGTTCCAGGTTTGTGCGAAACTTTTTTGTCATAAAAGGCTCACATTAAATGACATTTTTCTCTTAAATATTAAAGACTCTCCTATATAATTGTACTGTATAATGTTAGAGTTGCTACTACTTTTATTTTTGAGTAATTTTTACTATAATTAGAACAAATATATTGCTAAGAAGGATAATAGTTAAATTAATAAAGTACATATATAATTATGATTAAACTTAGAACTAAAGGAATTAAAGTATTTTGAACTCCAATTCTAAAGAAAATGTTTAATTAAATGCTCTAAAATTATTCTTTGATGGTTTGTACTTGTTATGACTATTACTTTCTCCCATAGCTTCTTATTAATTTAAACAAGCTAACAAATTTACTGAACTATCCACATGAAATAATTTCTTGTATTAAATGTTTTATGATGTTCTTGCTTCAGTGTTTACATTATTGCTCATTAAAATAACAGATACTTTTGAGAAAAGTAAATTTCTGGCTTACTTTTTTACTACTAAGACAAAATAATTCAAGCCTTTCTTACTTTTATCTAAAAAGTCATCTTTGATTTTATAAAGTGAAAATATAGAATTAGTATATTATCTCAGAGTTTAAATCTGAATAACAATCTATCAGTATTTACATACATACACTCATTGACTGAAACACTTACTCAGTGGAAAATTTGTTAGTTGACCTGCAAATATTTGATCTCATGAAGCTGGCTTTGCTCAAAAATGATATGATTCTTCCTTAAGATTATGGCTCCTCTTTGCGAAGTGTGGTACTTTAGCCCTGTTTGTGTGAAACAACAGAGACATGCAGGGCCTGATTAACTTACATCACAGATGTTTTTGCCTAAGGGAAGCAGCAGTAGCCTGGTTTTCCACATAAAAGTGATAGCAAAATTAAAATTATTTCCAATCCAAAGCCACAACTCTTTCAATTCTAATAGTTCAATAATTAAACTGAATATAGAAAAGAGAAAAGGAAGATTGCACTTATAAACATTTAATGTCTACATGGTTCTTCTAAGGCTGAAAATTTAATTCTGTGTGTTGCTAGAGATTGGTTCTCATGAGGCCGACATCAGCAGTCAGCACATTTGTGCATCACTTGAAGATTTCATTTGCATCAGTCATCAACACATGGATGCATAACGAGGGTGGGTATTTTGCAGGAAGAGAACACACATTTAATTTGACATTTTCTTATTGAACTTGAGGCAGCCAGCTTTCCTGGCTTTATTCCATCGTTCATCCCACCAAACTTTCCCTCCTACTCATCATATAATCATGGCATTCTTCACCATAAAACACAGGCAGATGGGTTCTTGTGTCATTATTTGTAATCCGATTAAAAAGATCTGTTTTTGCTTCTCCTGGCCCCCATTCTGTAGTTCTCTGAAATCACCATTAATTTCTTAAATTCACAAACTTTCCTTATCTTAGTAAAGAAATAAAACTTAAACTGGTGTTATTTTCTTTGAAACTTTCTCTTGCACATTTTAGTTTTGCATAATTTATAGTTCATGGAAATTATTAGAGGGTAGTTCATGTAAAGTACTGAAAATTCTTTTTCTTGATTCTATAATAAGAGCACACTTTTAAAATGGAAAATAGCAAATAAGTGCAATATAATAGCAGTAATTTTAATGGAATCAAACCATTACTCTTTCCCAGGAATGTGAATGCTGCATTGTATAAGCATACATTTATATAGTCTATGCATTCATTATCATTTACTCTGAATTGCTTCATCATTGGAATTATTTATAATTTTATTTTAGTAATTGTTTGAAACATTAAAAGAGTGCCTGTTAGAAGATCAGTCCTTAAGAGCAGTTGTTGGAACTTCTTGAATATGATTGCCTCAGCACTGTTGTATTTTTCTTTTCCTGTAAGTACGTTAGAAATTCTTTGTTGCTCAAGACAGGGAAATACAATATTATGTTTTCAAACTGCCCCATCAATATTGAAGCATCTACTTCTTAGAATTTTGGCAGCCTATAAGAAACTACATAAATCTGATGAGTGAAAAATAATCCAAGAGCAGACCTCCTTAATGATATAGGAAATATGGAAAATAGAAAAAGAATAAAAATCAATTTAATACTGAGCGCTGAAGCAATGTTTTGCAAAAGTTCTATGTATTCATTAAAATTTTGTCTTATATTGTGAAGAAAGAGAATATATCTTGAACAATCATGGCAATTGACTAGATATGGCTATATATTTGCTTAGGTGTCAAATTTTTAGCTTTCCTATGCTGAAATTTACGTTTTATATTTGGTAGATTTTTGACCTTATTTTATTGCAAATTATTGAAATATCTCATCAGGGGAGAGGAAATGAAAGCTGGGAATTTATATGACAGGACAAGTTTTATTAGTTCATTCACTTGTAGTTATATCTTGCCCTTAGTCTGTCATCTTTCTATCTTTCCAACTGACCATAGAAATAATTTGAAAAAAGTATCTCATAGGAAGTAAAGACTTTCCAGAGATAGGCAGTAGAAATTTTGGAATTTATTAGTCTGTAGTTTTCACCAGATGGTACCGCTTAACTTTCTTCTAGGGAGATAAATACAATGCTGATTATTATATTTTTGGTTGCCTACTACATACTGCTTGATATAGGAAGAAAGTAATTCTGGAAAGTGAAACAAAAAAAAGCAAAACAAAACAGAATAAAAATTCAACACAAGTTATTTTTGAAAGATTAATAATAAAAATAAGGTGGAAGTGGTATAAAGATTTTTTACTCAACCAATATAATTTTTAAAAGTGGATTATTATCTAGTACCATGTGATGAAAGAGTCAACTCAGTAGCATCAGGAAACTGTTGATGTTTTTGTGTGTATGTGTCTGGCTTGATCGAGTGTGACCTCCGTTATGCCAGTGAACATCTCTGGGGCTCAGATCTGCTGTTTGAAGCAAACAATATTAGAGGCCCACCATTCCATCGGTGAGTACATGCAAATCCCAGGGATCAACTGTGTGGCCCAGGCCAGCGCAGCTATGGGCAGATCCCAGCAAGGGCTCTGCCCTGACCCCAGAGGCTCAGGCACACCTGTCCAAGCCAAAGGCCTGCCCAGAAAGGGGCTGCACAGGCACATGGACTTCAGCTAGAGGCTTGCCATACCATCAGGCACAGCCAGGAATCAGCCTGGAGAAGAGCTATACACGCACACAAGCGATACCCAGAGGCTCACCCCAATACCATAGATAAGTGCGAGGAGAACCTAGCCAAAGCCTGTGCAGACAACAGAAACTGGGGTGCACAGTCCCCAACCAAAGGCCCTCCCAGACAATAGCTACATAGGGCCCCAGCAAGAGGCACACCTAGATACAATCCCAAGTGTGCACAAGCCCCAGCCAGAAGCCCACCCAGACAACAGGTCAGCTCAGGGATCTAGAAGGCTACCACTCTGAACCCAGGAATTGGTACACTGTTGAACAGCAGAGAAAAGGCTGCTCAGTGGCTTGCTGAGAATTCAAGACCACTGGGTGAGCGAAAAGTCACCTCAACAAAGTCACAGCAGGGTACATCTGTTCAAATGAGAAGTCACATACATAGGTCCCCAAACCAGACTTCCAGATCACCTAAGGGAACACCAAAGGGAAATGAGTT
>NW_004624783.1:11465987-11503593 GCF_000247695.1 Heterocephalus glaber
TCCAGATCCTCTTTTGTTGCCAGTTCAGAGAGTCCAGGTGGTTGAGTATCAGATTTTTCCATCTCATTTCCCTTTGGAGTTGCTGTAGGTGATCTGGAAATCTATTTTTGAGGCTTGTTTACGTGTCTTCTCATTTCCATGGGGTTGGGGGAGGTTTCCTCTGGCACCCACATGGCTCACCTTCTCTGCCCTAGGAGCCTGGGATGGTGGTGGGGGAGCTTCCCTCTGGGTGCTAGGACCAGCTCAGCTTCTCTGCCCTAGGAGCCTGGGATGGCAGCAGGGGAGCTTCCTTCCGGGTCACTAGTATTCAACCTATGCTTGCTACCAGTGTTTTTCTTAATTGATAAATAAAAATTTTATATAATTTTGATATATGACAGGATGTTTGGACGGATGAGTACATTGTGGAATGGCTAAATCATCTCATATCCTTGTTATCTTTTTGCAGTGAAAAGACTTAACATGTATTCTCTGAGCAATTTTTAAGTGTATATTATTACATATAGTCACCATGTGGTGCAATAGATCTCCTGAATTAATACCCTCATTTTTAACTTAAATGTTGTACCCTTTTACCAATATTGTCTCTAACACCTATTCATCCACCCAAACTTTCATAACCCCAATTCTACTCTGTTCTTTTATGAATTCAGCTTTTCAGACCCACATATAAGGGAGATAAATTGGCATCTTTCCTTCTGATTCAGGCTTATTTCACATAACAAAATCCTCCAGGTTCACCTATGTTGTTTTTAATTTTTAAAAAAGAAAGAAAATATTTTCTTTCTTTTTGAAGACAGGAATACATATATATATATACATATATATACATATGTATATACATATATATATGTATATATATATTCTTTTCTTTATTCATCCTATTTTCTAACATCTTGGCATGAGTAGCTGTGATTCCTTGAATTCTTCTTTTTTTACTTACCTTTTACTTTCAGTAATATATTCAATAACTACTTTTGAACATCTGACATATACTAGCCTTTCCACTGGGGTGCAGAGACCCAGAGATAAATCAAAGGCACTCTGACCACAGAGATGGGTATGTTAGTGGATGTGTCAGTTGACACCACTGTGGGTTTTTCCCCAGGAAACTTGCATCTCTCTGTCTACCTGAAAGAGGAATTTACTCTGGTGAGCCAGGCTGCAGCTGATGGAGAGATATTTCCACTACCTGCACTCCACTCACCAACAGGCCATAGAGATTACATAATTTGGAGTCTTGAGATAAATTTAATCCACCATGCTTCATAGTATTGTTATTATCACTGATCACTGCCCAATATATGAACTTCTCTGGTTGTCTGATCTTCCCTGCAGCCCTATGCTTAAACACTTGTAGGCTTCCTGCTCCTTTTCTGTCCATAGGCATCTCCTCTTGAACTTCTTGCTGGACCTGATCCCTACAGTCTACTCTGAAACTCCCTTTACATGGACAATAAACTATGCTATATTTTCTCCAATCAGTAGTCTTAATTGAAACTGAGACCTCAGTTTAACAATTCTTCTACCATGTAAGTGGTAAAATCTAACATCAGAAAGGAGGTAGGCATAGAAGTCTGTGTGGTTTCTGGCTCTTTTACAATAATTCTCAAAAATTGTTTTTGTTTGTTTTGGCATGGCCTGCATGAGACCTTCCCAGGTGTTTGCCTATTTATCTTGAGGTATATCAAGACTAGGTAACTGGTACCTGCCTAATTGGATCTTTACATATCAGAGTCCCTTTAAAAGTGGTAGCATAACAAAAAACCACTTTTCCAGTTGCTAGATGTTCTAGATAAGCAAAGTTTCCTTTTCTGGGATGTACCTATCCTGCCTTTAAATCATTCACTTTTTAAAAAAATGTATTTTAAGTAGCCTTATATTCCACTGTAACATATATTCCTTCTTTTTTCTAAAACTTTTATATTTTTAACTCATTTTTCACTTTATTATCTATCTTTCACTTCTACTACCTCCTGAAGTAAATAATTTGGTATGTCTTCTTCCTATCGGGTGAAAGATAAGAAATTTTGTGTTATTTTACATAATTGAGTAATGAGGCATTCTATGTACCAAAAATAATGTCAAGCTATAGATATTTAAGAAATATGAGCATAATAGAGTATACCTAATAATCATCCTGTTCTGGGCTAATTTATACTGTCTTCTAATGACTCAGAAGAAAATTCAAGATTACATAAAAAGCTCAGGGATAATATGGCTTATTATGGGACATAGGCAGAAATCTCAGTTAACAGAGATTTGTGATTGTCTGAGAAATATGCTTTATATTTAAATGTAAAAATATGTTAATGAAAACTACTTCATCAATAGAGTTTTATGTACAGTTCCTGATAAAATAATAGAAGTATAAAAGTCTTAAGGTCACTTTCTTGAACCTTAGAAATATCTTGAAGAGAATAAATTACTAACTTATTTTTTAGATTTCATTGTCTTCATTTAAAAATGAGATTGTGATTTTCACTTTTGCCAGTAATATATTCTCTGTTTTTGTCACCCATATGCCAGCAAGACACAAGGTTGAAGAAAAAAGAACACAGACATTAAAAAAAAACAGAGAATGAAATTAAATTTGTTTCTATAACTTACTTGCTTGGTAATCAAGAACAACTTTTTCTAAAATTTCCATTTTTTTAAATCTGGAAAATGTAGATAATTTTTGACAGACTGAGTTCTTATGAGGAATAATTGGGACAATTTAGATAAAACATTCTGAATTGTTCCTGGTATATTCTTTGTGTTCAGCAAATGCTTTCTCTTAATACTTATTGTCACTTTTTAAATTTAAACAGTAGTTCATAGATGAGGTCCTTTTCAGATTTAGTGCAATACATCTTTGTTACCATAAAGTGAACTGTATCATCTTCTAATGGTTGTTTTCCCAGATGGAAGAGGCCTAATCTTTTTAATCTTTGCTATCATTGATTTCATTGTGATTGTTGCATCTGGCAGCTTAGGGGATGATGAAATATTGGGGAGATAGAGTGAGGATTCAGTATTGCCCTACTCTGCTGTCACGTTTCAATAAAGTCAGTTTTCCTGTATCTTCCTTTACATGTTCCTGCTTTTGTTTCATGGGCTACATAAAATATGCAGTCATTCTGGCCACTGAACAAAGCTTTCACATACACATCTTTTCCATTTCAATACCCTAGTTCCTACAAGATTTCCTGGTAACTGTTTTCCAAATATTTGTCAACCTCCTCATTCTCTTTTGTGCACTGTGCCCTAAAGTATTCTTGGAGCAGAATATATATTCTAGATATTTCAAAAGATTGAAAAATTTCTCGATATACACAGGATTTCCATTAATATAGCATAAGATTGTATTCACTTTTGCTATAATTGGGCTTGAACTCTAAAGCTTTTCCACAGCTGGAACAAAATACTTGACACCTGCAACTTAAAGGAGGAAAGGTTTATGGTTTAAGAATTTTCAGTCCATGGTCATGGTAGAAGGGAGTGGTCGAGGAAAGCTGCTCAATTCATAGCATGGGAGAAACAGAAAGCTGAGGAAAAGCCAAAAAAGAATGGGATCAGATATACTTCCTATAGTAACGACCCCATGACCCAGTTCCTCCAACTAGGTGTTACCTCCTAATAGCCTGCTCAACTATGAACTCATGATTGAAAAAGTTAGTGCCCACAGAATCTGATCATCTCTCTAGGAGTCTCTTAATCCAGTCAAGTTGACAATGGAGATTAAGTGGTATAAATCCATTGATAGTATTGTATTTAAGTATTCATTAGAACCATTGGATGTCAAAACTGATTTCCTCCATCAAATAATTGAGAGTGATGGTAATTTGAACCTGATTCTTGTGTTTCACATTTCTGCCAAATATTATATTGTCATTATCATCTCATTGCTCCAGTATATTGAGATTTGTAAATCATTATTCCTCATCTAACTCATTAGTTATTTTATCTTAGCATAGTGAATCTGATAATTTGATAAATATGCCTCAATGTACAATAGTATAATAGCGGAAATTTTAGGGAACAAGAAGTACATGAAGATACACAAATGGCTCATGTACTAGGCACCTTTATTCTCGCTGGACATGAATAATAACTACCATCCTTCAATTTCTGGTCTTATCCCTCTTTGCTCATAGTGGGTAATTCTTCTACTTAGATCTGGTGAGTCTTTCATCATTCCATGAGGTAAATCTTCCAAGGCTAGATTTCTGGAATTATTATATATTCTCCTTGTATATCCACAGCACTCTCTATTCTGAAGATTTTACTCTAAAGATACACATATGTGTATGTGCACACCATTATTACTTATATAAAATTAGGATCATGTAATACATAATAATTTGTTATTCTCCTTGTTTATAGAATTTTCCAAAGTAATGAAATATTACAAAAGCATATGAATTTTAATGGCTGTACAACATTCTGCAAATAGATATGAACTAATAATGTTGCAGGTTCCTAAATTAAGTATATATTCAAATTTTGGCCATTATGAATAATCTCATGATAAAAATCAGTATAATCAAATAATTCCCAGCACCTCAGGTAATTTATTCTAGCTGAATGTTTAGAAAAGATTAATTAAACAGATATATACATATATATCTACATATATTTATAATTCTTTTTACAAATGATATTTTTGTTTTAGGTAATATATAAAATACAAAGAATGAATCTTAAAAATTATTACAACTCAGAGAAAATCCTGCCAATACTTTAATATATGTGCATGTATTTTCTGATTTGTAAATAGTTGTACTATTAAAGCCTTGGATTGAGAATAACTTCTGCAAGCATTCCACAAGATGAGCAAACATATCTAATAAATTTTATCCTGATAAATGAGCAATATCTTGCATTATTAGTAGTACATGACACTGAATGTCACATGATCACAAATGAGCCAATTCCCACGCCTCCACAGATTGTGGGTGATTGTCTCCCAACAATAAAAGATTTTAGAGGAGATCTCATCTACAGAAGAGGAGAAAAAGGCAGAGAAATCCATTTCCCGTGAGATTAGGAGAATGGGTAAAATGTGGGAAACTGCAAAATTGTGCAGAAAAGTACCACTCAAATAATGCAATAGTAGCCTGAGTGATGAATTTGTTTAATGTAATGTCACATTTCCATGAAATCCTCAAAATAAGACAAAAGCCAGTGTCATTGGATAGGTTCCTTGTTAAAGTTGCATAAAACGAAAAATATTCCATTGAGTCAATAAACAGCAGTAATTCCATTAGTGATAGTGAAAGTTGTCCTACACAATAAGCTTCCTCTCTCTTGTCTCCCTCACACCAGCCTGGAAGGTTTTCAAAGGTAAGTACAAGCTAGTTTGTTTATTTTTCTTTATTATTTTGTATTATATTACAGCATTATAATCATTTTTATATGAATATTTTTGAGTTGTGTAACAAATCATCTGAGTTTTCATTATTTCTTATGGGGAAATTCACTTTAATATAAAAGTACTTTGAATTACAAGTGTATTTCCAGAACAAATTATGCTCACAATCCAAGGTTTTACTGTATATAACAAGCAGATCATATAAACATGCTATTTTAAAAACTATTTTGATTAACAATAGATCATAACTATTATTATGAATCATTTATTAGTTTTCTCCAACATAATTTCTGTATCTATCTAGTATTCTTTTATATGGCTTTTCCCCTCAAAATCCTTGGAAAACAGTTGACAGAAAAATGAATCTATTTAAGGTATACATTGTGCTAAACATTTTTTTCAATCATACCCTGTATATTGTGAAATGATTAGCACTATCAAATTAATTAATTGGCATGTCTATCTACTCACATAGTTCCCTTTTCTTGCCAGTGATGAGAAAATTTCCAATCTACTTTCATAAGAAATTTTAAGTATATAATACAATTGTATTGTAAGTCTCCAGGACTTATTTATCCTATACAACTAAAATTTTGTATCCTTTGACCAACATGTTCTCATTTCCTCCACTTTTCTGTCCTTAATAACCATCATTATACCCTGCTTAAATAAATTGAACTTTACATTTCGCATGTAAGAAAGATTATGTAACATTTGTCTTTCTGTGCCTGGCTTATTTCACTGAGCACTGGGTCTATTAAATTCATCTCTGTTGCTACAAATGGCTCGATTTCTTTCTTTTTAAGGTTGAATAATATTCTATTATTCAAAATAATGCTTTAAGTTTCAAAAAGTTACTTATAAACAGTTGTGATACTGCTTTAGTCTTTATTATTATGTATGTACACTGTGATGAAATAATCTTGCTAATAACTTTTTTACAAACCCTCAAAAAATTGTTAGGATAAAATCTTGAAGGTGGAATTGTTGGACAAATAGTATACACAATTCTAAAGCTTTCTATGGTGATAGCTGAATTGTTCTTTAGAAAATGTCTACAGATTTTCCCTTCCTGCAGTACAAAATTATATTTCCTCAAATTCTTACCAACACCATTTAAGCATTTACGTGATTTTTAAAAAGCAAAACCTATATTGTATTGATTATATTTGGCATTGGTTTGATTGCCAGAGAAGTTCAGGTTTGGGGCTGTGTGGTGTAGTGTGCATGTGTATTGTGAGAGAGACAGACAGAGACGCAGAGACAGACAGAAACAGAAAGAGACCCAAAGAGAAAGACACACAGTGACAGAATTTGAGGGTGTGTGCAGTTTCTTTTCTGTTCTCCATTATTTTCCATAAATTTGTGTGGTTATTTACTCTTTTAAAGAAAATTTATCTTTCATATTAATGCATTTAAGGGCCAAGGATCAAGGATTTAGCTCAGTGGTACTGCCGCCTGCCTCGTAAGCGCATGGTCCCAAGTTCGATCCCCGGTACCAAAAAAAACCTAAAAAAACTATATATATATGCATTTAATAATACCTTATTTTAGAATATTCTCTATTCTCCAATATTTTATATTTCACTAGATTATTATTAGTCTCACTTTATTTCCTTAATATTTCAATATTTTGTCCTGAAATTTATTCCTATATAAGTTAATTTTGCCTTCTATTTTTTCTTTTTGAAAATTTTTAATTAGTACTTCCATCACTGTTTAAACAATGATGATTCACCTCCCTAATGATTTTTCAGTAATGCAAAAAAATGTGTTATTAGAATACTGTGAATATATTAGAGATGTTTTTTCCCATTATCTATCAATTTTAATATTTTCTACTTCTAATTTGAAAATTAATTTTGACATGTAAATGTGTATGATTCAAAATGAGTCAACATTAATGAGGTTTTAGTTTTTTGATATAGACTGAATTTTATCATATTTTATATTAAGAAAAATCTTTGATTTTGCAATTGTTTTCATATTTTTTTATCTTATTCCCATTCTAGATTCAAAGCTTACTCTATTTTAGATCACTTTTCTCAGCTATTTGGGATATAATTTTTTTCAAAAGGAATATTGTAGGCACTATATTTTCTAATGTCTTCTAGGCTTGTGAGTGGCTTTCTATTTCATTCATTAAAGATACACAAATTGTTTTAAATTTCTTGAGAGTCAACTTTTCTCTCCTCTAAGTGCAAGGATGCTGTCTGCTTTCCCCGTTTATGGAAGCATCGTCCCTAAGTCTCTGTTGTTTTACTCTTCTCTTGTCAACACTATGTGAACTTTCCCAACATTTCCTCAGCTCTGTCATTTATCTTCTGGTGCTCTATGCCTGTATCCCTTTCCCAGCCAAAGCCTGGGATGAAATATATTTCAGCCCAATTCCCTTGTCTGATAGGATTTCATCTACTGATTTCATGCTCTCTAGAAGCTTGTTCACTGATGCTCTTAACCAATGAATTATACTACAAATTGTAGGTTTTACTTTTTAAATTTTTAGCAGTTTTATTTTGAAATAGTTGTAGATTCATATGAAGTTTAAAAGACAGCACAAGGAGCTCATGTGTACCCTACAGTTAGTTTTCCCCAATAGTATCATCTTATTAACTACAGTACACTATCAAAACCAGGAAACTGATATTGTGGCTGGCACCAGACAGGTCCAAGGCATTCCCCCAAACAGGAGATGAAGACCCCCACTCAATAGGTTCTTTTTAACTTTTTTAAATTTTGAGACAGTCTCTCTCCAAGTCGTTAAGTTGCCTAGGCTGGACTCAAACCTGCCATCCTCCTGCCTCAGCCTGCCAGAGTGCTGGGATTATAGGAATGTGTCACCACTCCCGGCTTGAATTTTTTATTATTAGTTTTATTAGTGCATGTTTGGAGTATTAAATATTAAATCATCGTGGGGATTTTGTACATGAACATAATACATCTTAATTATTTTTTTAATCTTTCTTTTGTTTTTCGTTCCCTATTATTTCCCTCTCTCCCTGATCATTCCAACTGTTGGTCCCCTTCCTATTTGCAAAAGTCCTATTTTCATCATTTTTTTCTCATCACCTTTCCCTCCCTTTACTACCCCCCTCCACCCTTGTTTCTCCATCCATTTGCAAAACATCTCCCTACTTCCTCTTCAACTATCTTCTATTTTGCTCTCTCGTATAGATATACATATATACATAATTTTTTACTTCTATAAGAGAAACCATGCAATATTTAAGCTTTGTGTGTCTGACTTATTTCACTCAAAGTTATGGTCCTGATTTTGTCAGTATGTTTGAGACCCAATATAATCAATATGACATTGTAGAGACAGTTTCTGAGTATGCCACTTTACAGGGCAAGGTAACCAGGTTTGTCAATCCCGTATTTTCCTTGTATAGACTCTCTTGTATAGACTTGTATAGACTCTGTGAAACATGTTCTGCTATGTATATCTACTTTAAACTTAACTTATACTGGACTGTAAAAGTCAGTCTTCCAATATGTGGCAGATGAGCGTAACTGATGTCATATATTGATATGATGCCTGAATTTGGAATATTTAGAAGTTCATATTTGGGGATTAAAAAATTTTGATTTACACTTATCTGAGAAAAATCTTGGTCTAAATAAGAAAAGAAGATGGTTAACTTTATTTCAATAAAAATGAGATTTCTGTTGAACTTTTAGCCTTAACATTGAGTCTAATGGTTTCAAGTTGATATATGGTAAAGTAGATATAATTATTTTAACAGGTAAACTAAAATTAATAAGTATTATATGTGCTTTTTCTGAGGAGGGATGTACATGAATATTTTACTGTCATTTTGGCAAATAAAAATTACTTCAATATACCTTCTGTATTAGGCATAGACTATCCTAAAACATTTGTTATATATTTGTATTTGTTATCAAGTTCTATATTATTTGAGAAAATGCAATAGGAAAAGCAGGATTATGAAAATCAATGAGGAATAAATGGAGAATTTATGTGTTTATAGTATTGAAATATGCAACATATTTTAGAAGATCTTTTAACCACCAAGAAGAGCAAGGATAAATATGATTATTAAAGAATAAATAAACTTGAAGAGCTGTGACATAATATTGTGGGTTTTGGGTTTCAGTATATATATTACTTTGGTTATGAACTCATCTTTAGAGAAAGCACTTTTTTTTTCCTTTTTGGCCCTTTAGTAACAAAGGACATGCTGCAACTATATTACCATGATTTATAAATCAAGAATGACAACATTCTGGTACTTCCTTGCTAAAAATGAAGAAAAGCAATTATATGGGAAGAAAAATTAATGAAACTTTTAATAATTTCAGAAATGTAAATGTTTATTAAAGTGACATTAACCTTTAGATATAGGACATTAATGTTGATTTTTAATTTTTTGTGTTTATAGTTGCTAAAGATGTATATTATAATTTGAGTACCAAATATCAAATATGAATATATTTTTAAAACTCTTATAAGCACAGTAAGATGAAGTATCCCAAATATAGAAATTGTGGACTGGTGTACCCCCAATATACTTCACTATAACATCCAATTTTAGATGTTATTATTTTAGTTCATACCTCCACAAATAATTTACAGAGTTTACAGTTTTTTTCCACCTCTCCAACACTTTTTCATTTTTTTGAGAATGCAATCCTAATAAGATGATATTTCATAGTATGATTTATGTTTCTCTAATAATTAGTGATGTTGAGCATCTTTTCATTTACTTGTTTACCATTTGTATGTCCTCTTTGCAGAAAGGGCTGCTAGAGTCCCTTGACTATGCTTTAATAGCATTTTTTGTTTTTGCTATTGAGTTGCATAAGTCCCTTAGATTTTAGAAATTACCCTTTATCTGATATATATTTTGCAAATATTTTCTCCTAGTCTATAGGTTGCCTTTTCATTTCCCCTGATGTGAGACAGCTGTTTAGCTTCTTGTAATTCCACATTTATGTTTGCTTTTTCTGCTTTTTCTACCTGTCCTTTCAGGGTCATATTTGAAAAATGATTGTCAAAAGCGATATCCAGAAGCTGTTCCTCTATGTTTTCCTATAATAGTTGTACACTTTCAGGTCATATCTTTAAGCCATCTTGAGTTTATTTGGGTGTACAGTATAAGACAGTGGTCCAATTTCATTTTTGTTGCACATGGATATAATTTTATAAACAATATTTCCTATGAAACTATCTTTTCTTCATTGTATGTCCTTGTCCTTCTCCTCAAATGGTTTAGCAACTATGGAAAAATAGTAGGAGTGGTCATCAAAAACAAAAAATAGAAATATGTTTTAGCAATCTCACTTCTGGATATATCTCCAAAAGAACTTACGAGGACCTTGAAGAGATATCTGTATGTCCATGTTCATTACATTATTTACAGTAGCTAAGATATGAAAACAACATGTCTGCATCAACATATGAATAAAGGAAATGTTGTACATGCATAGAATGAAATATTATTAAGCCTTATAAAAACAAAGAAATTCTGTCACTTGTGACAACATGACAACTTGTGAATCTGAAAAACATTATGCTAAGTGAAATAAACAAGCTAAGAGACAAATATTGCATGATTCCATGTGAAGTATCTGTAATAGTCTACCTCTTGGAAGCAGACAATATACTGGTGATTATCAGGGTGCAGGGGCTAAAGGAAATAGAATTTTTTTTTCAATGGGATCGTTTGAGTTATGCTAGAATATATTCAGGAGGTCTATTTTACAGCATTGTTCCTATCATACAATTCAAAAATTGTTAAGAAAGTAGGTCTTTTGTTAACTGTTCTTACCATAGTGGCTATGTTTATTACCTCAAGAGAGGTAATGATATCGCAGGTGTTTACTTATGTCCATACTCTCAAATGCTCTACCTTTAAGTTGTATACTTCTCTATATGTCAGTCATACCTTAATAAAGCTGTTAACCTTTTATTTTACTCTTTATTTTATTGAAATAAAGTGTAATTTCTTGAGATATCTCAGCTTGAGTGTACCTTGTTCTTTCCAAATATAACCTGTCTTATTTTTTAACCCATTTAAAAATATTCCCTTGTGCAATGAATAGAAACATTTTGAAATCAAGCTAGAAATACATAGAAATAAAAAAGGCAGTATATGTTTGTTCTGCCAAATATTTCTCATAGGGTTCCTGAGTTATAATCGGATGCTAAGCAAGCCAGGTGAGACTTTAGTTTCTGAAGATGGAAAAGACCACTTTCTTTTCTTTCTCATTTAATTCAATTTACAAAGATTGAAGTTAATAGGTGTTTGGCTACTATAAATGTAATATCAAACTACTCTGAAATTAGTGGTTTCAGACAATAAGTGTTTATTTGGTCACAAGTCTGTAGGTTAGCTGAAGTCTTTACTAGTCTCCCATGTCTCTTGAGTGGGTTGGATTTGGCTAAGATATCTTAAGTCTTTTTCATATGTCCTATCTTCAGCAAACTTAGCTTTGGTATGTCTTTCTCATTAATGATAGAGAGCAAGAGAGAGTAAATTAATTGTGCAACTTATTTTCAATCTACTGCTTGAGGAAGTCACAGGACTGCCCCAGAATCACTGTGGGAAGACCTTGCAAAAATATATGGCTGAGTGTATGGGTGCAGGAAGAGGTGAAGAATTTGAGCCATTTTGCCACCTACTATTGTGATTGTCCTAGGATCCTATTTACAGCAGAATATGCACACTATATGCATGCTCTACTGCTTTCAGGGAGCAGAACTACTTCAAAACTGTTGCACTCTCACAGGGGAGTTTAGAGTTAAAGCTGTACTACCTTAAGGTATCACAAGCATAAGCACTGCATTCAAATAATCAAAGCTAATGCTGTTGACTCATAATAGGAAAAATGCCATTTGGGAACATTATTCTGATACTGAGGTCTACTGAAACCTAAACAACAGCGCAATTCAGATTTTTATAGATTTATCTCTTAGGAGAAATAAGGAAAGCACAATTAAATGTTGAATTACTGCTCTCAAGCAACCCATTTGTGAAGGATAATGGTCTCACCTAGAAGACAAAGTCTTTATGAGATAAGGTTCTTTAGCCCACGAAGCATTAACAAACACCTGAGAGTCATATGTAAATTCCTTCATTTAGTTCCTTGAGCAAATGAAAAGAAATAGCGTCTCCAAGGAGTCCGCCTGCACTGGTCTTTCACAAGTGCCTCTCTCTGCTGTTTGCAGTTGCAGGTCATGACTCTGGGCTGTGGGGTTTTGTTCAAGATCATCTATTTTATTTTCAAGATGTGGCATACATTTTTCCATTAAGCTCCTTTACTAGCAAACATGATCACTATTCAGCTCATATAAATCACTTTATAGCACAATAAGTGATTACAAACATTTTTTTACTAGCTCTATTTTTTTCTAATGGTTTAAAAATTTCATTTCCATTTACTATGATTTGCTTTTACATGGATTCCGACAGGCCCCTCCGAGGTTTATAGTCTAGTGATAAGTACTCTTTGTTTCATGAAATGCTGAATGTTCTTCAGAGTAAATCTGGAAATTGCACTAAAAATGAACATTTTGATATATCTAATTAATAATAGTAATTAAAATTTATTGGGCAATTAGAACGACTTGAGTGTATAATCAGGGTATTATGATCAGGAATTTGAAGCTCAGGGCAAATAAATTTCTAAGCTATCACTTGTAAGAGAAGGGGAAGAAGTGATTGTGCTCAGGTTGGGAATTGCTCCTGTGCTACAGTCTGAAAATTGCCTCCATATAGAAACAGAATGATCATATGGCCCATTGTCTTTGCTGTCCTCTCAGGTATCAGAGCCTTGTACAAACTCTTGTCCAAAAACTAGTGCTAAGTCTATTAACACTTACTTGGGCATTATGGAAGCAGAATTCCCTGGATGGCTATTTCTACTGCCTAACTTTTCAAAGTAGAAGGAACATATAAAGGATTTCAAAAAATGCAATCTATGATATCAACCATACCCTCACACTCTGATTTCATTCTTAAAAACTGTCTATTTGAGCACCATGGTAACAATGCCGCACAGGTCCTGGGAGAGTCACATCATATCATTCCAAGCTTGGAGAATCCAGATCTTATACATATGATGATTTGAGTGCATTTCTTCTTTGCCTGTTAAAACCTCACCATAGTACTATCATTTAGCTTTATGCTCTTTTTTCTCTTTTAGCTTTGAGTAATATACACTGACCTTTAGTAATCATTCCACTCTATCTCACCCTGAGTTTTGCTGGGCTCCTTTCATCTGTCCACTTGAATATTTCTTCATCTTGAGGAATTTGTAAATATATTCAAATTCCTTCTCTAATCATTTTGTTTGTATTCATTGTAATTATCTCAATTCATTCTTTTATGTTACTATCTCAATTTTAAAGCATAACTGTTATGTACTTTATTTCTATTTTTAACTTCTTTAATAGTATTATTTTGGCATTCAATTTATTTCCTTGGCCCTGCAATCTTTAATTCTGTTGTTTTATCACCTTGCCTTTTGAGTTTTTATGCATTAAATCCTTTTTCTTATTCTTTTCTTCTATGCCACAAAGCACTACTGTCTATATTTGGCCAATTTTGTTGTTTTTCAAATTACTGTATTTTCTGAATGCTATATTTAATTTTGGAGGAGTTGTTTGGTAGTATTTTTGCATGCCTGTGAGACAATTTTATTCATCTTTCCTAGATCTGAAGAGTACATTTCTCCTAATATAGAGTAGATGACTCTTCCCTAACTCCCTCTCCACTTCGAACTCTGACATGTGTGCCTTATTAGGTGAGTTAGAGTTTCATGCTCAAATATTTTGCTTCTGTTGCCTGTTAAGAGGAAATCAGCTAGAGGTTAGAGCAATAAGAAAGAACTATTTTGAGGATTTTGTTATGTCTGTGTGTGTATTCTCCTTACTTAGTAGTGAACAGCAATCTTCATTCCACGAAGGTAGCATGACAGTGGAAGGAAAGAGATACACATTCACCAGATTTTGAAATTATTTATTCAATTCAAGAAGGATCCCTAGAGTGTGTGTTTTATTCACTGAAAGTCATCTCTACTTTTGCTCCACCCCATTTTACCATGCTCCTGCATTACAAATTTAACCTAACCAAATTGGTGGTGTTAGTGAAAGTTTTAGGATTTAATCTACTCCCCAACTATTGCTTTTCAAGGCCTTTGTTTTACTTGTATGTGTAGGGTAGTGTTAGAAAAAAGGGGATTTAAATATTCCAAAAAATTTCAACACAGTTATATAAGGTAGGGTGTGGTAAAGGTCTACAGTGCATTGTGTTCTTTGTGCTATTTGATCTTGTCATTATGTCCTTGTTCTACAAAGAGAGATAGCACGAGAAGCAGTTCTGTCAAAATCACTTTGAGGGATGTCATTTTTAATGAATTACATGTTGTTAACCTAATTTCTGTTCATCAAAATCTAAGGGAAAAATTTTGTTCAAGTCACAGTATCTAGATAAAGCAAAGCTATCCATGAGGATATTACTTTAATGCTTAAGAATTGGAAGACTCAGGTAATATGGACCTCGAGTTTGATGTTTAGAAAGCAATAGCTTGACCCATTTCAGTTAACTGTATGGGACTGCATGTGTAATTATCAGCCATTGATCTTTCTCAGACTCCTATTTTTATTCCGAATTCTGATTTTTTCTGTTCTAATTTACTTATTTGAATTTTTCATTTAAAGTCTCTAAAACACATAAAAATATTTGGAGTTAGATCTAATGTATACATAAAATATTTAACCATTCATCTCATCACTGATATAATTATATAGGGGTAATAATTTATATTTAAAGCTTAAATGTGTATATGTTCATTTCAAATCCATTGACAATAGGAAATCTAAAATCTTAGTATACATCACCAAAAATTAGTGAATATATTTTTATTTATGTATATTATTTTGCCAAATCATACCAAATGACAAAGTAAATTCTTATATTAAATAACTTAATGGATGCAAAATTCTATTAAATAATCTTAGTTTAGTTGATATAATATGAGTAGAAAATGTCTTCAAGTAAATACATCAAATGTTGGAGGTTAAATATTACTTTTCATTTTGTAACCACAAATACTTTTATTTATCTTGCTATATGTTCCTACTTTTCATACATTCTGCTATGGATTTCTCTTTATTGACAGAAATATTTACTGTTTTAAGTTACTTCAAATTTTTAATTTACCATCATAATATTAAAATATATTTTATAGAGATAAATATTGGTATTATTTTGTCACCATGAGATATTGACATAATTATTTCCACTCCACATACAGACAAAAAACAAACAAAATCAAACAAAACAAGAAACTATCCAGTTAAGCTTAGTAATAACACTGTAAAACTTTACCTTCTGAAAAACTTGTGGTTTTCTCTAAAATTATCCAGAGATGATTCTCTTTTTGCTGTAATAATCAAGGTAGTTTTTTAAATTACAAAGATGATCTAAAGTGTCAAAGTCATTGTGTAGGGGAACTCAGAATGGTTTCTTAGCTGTAGGAATTTTCTGTAATTTATGAAATAAATTGAAACAAATTTCAATGATATTGAGTCTTTCCTTGTAAATCAGACTTACTCTCCAACATGCCAACACTAACTGAACTGAACATTTCCACACTATTTAATTTAAAGTTTTAACTTTCAATGGTTTTTATATTCTGCAGAAATTCTGAAAATCTGGTAGTGTAAGATATATCCTGATTACCATGCTGTCATCTTCCCCATACATAATTATGCTGAGTCAATTTTCATTTTATTCCCTACTATTGGCATTCGTATCATTTCCTGCATGTCGAGAATATATAGAGTGTGTTTTACTTCAAAGGAGATAAAAACAAGATGGATTTTAATAGCACATGTTGAGTTATGAGTGACATTTTCTCTTCAGCAAAACAAGTGTTGTTTCAGTACAGCCTCTGATATATTGAACCCTTGGCAATTTCTTTTTCTTGGTTTGATCTTTTCTTCACAATATACAATACTTTCTTTAACATGGAGTGAATGTGTCTATACTGCATTCAAAGCTAAACTGTTGCTTTTGAAGGACTTTGTTTTACCTTGGGGGGTGGGGATAGTGTTAGGACAAAGAGGATTTAAATATTCCAAACAATTTCAAACAAAATATTCCACACAAAAAGTCTGTTGAGGAGCCGAGGATTTAGCTCAATGTTTCCTGCCTGCCTCGCAAGCGCAAGGTCCCGAGTTTGATCCCAGTACCAAAAAAAAAGTCTGTTGTTGCATCTAATTATTTTAATATTTACAGTATGTGGTTGCCATTCAAACTTAATGTCTGATTGGACTAAGAAAGAATTTTTTGGTTAAATATGAAAGTCATAGGAAACAAAGAAAATAAAGCACAGAAAAGCAAAGCAAATAGGATTGCATCAAACTAAACAACTGCATGGCAAAGAAAACAACCAAGAGTGAAGAAACAGCCCACAGAATATGAAAAAATATTTGCAAATGATACATCTAGTAGGAGGTAAATGTAGTTATTATGCAGAAAATATAAGGAATTCAAACAACTAAGTAGCAATATTTATAATAATCTAAAAATTTAAAAATTTCTAAAAATGGTAATTGACATTTCTCAAAAGAATACATACAAATTGGCTAAAAGCTGTATGAAAAAATGTTCAGTTTCACAAATTAAGAAAATATGAATCAACCACAATGAGAAACACACACACACACTACATTATCTTCTTGTTTCAGTAAGAATGGCTATTCTAAAAAGACAAAAGATTATAAGCATTAGTGAGGATGTGGAGAAAAGGGAACCCTTACACACTGCTGGTTAGGGTGTAAATTAATGCAGCCATTAAGTAAAACAGATGGAATCACCTAAAAGATTAGAAATAAAACTACCATATGATCCCACTAGTGAGTGTATACTCAAAGGAAATGAAAACAGTACAACAAAGAGACATTTGTACTTCTATTTTCACTGCAGCACTCTTCACAATAGCCAAGAAGTAGAAAAAAAACCTAAGTGTTCATCAAGTAATGAATGAAGGAATGTGGTACATATATATAATGGAATCCTAAGCCTCCATTAAAAAAAGATTGAAATGTTATCATTTGTGACCATGGGATGGAATGAGATCATTGTGTAAAGTGAAATTAGCAGACACAGAAAGACAAGTGCCATATGACTTCACTCTTATGTGCAATCTGAAAAGGTTTGTCTCATAGGCATTCATAGTAGAACGATGGTGGCCAGAGTCTGGGAAGAGTAGCGGAGAAGGAGGGACAGGGAGAGGTTGACCAATGGGTACTAACTTATAGTTAGATAAGAGAAATAAGTTCTGGTGTGCTAGTATACAGTAGGGTGAGTATAGATGGTGATAATGTACTGCTTTTTGCAAAAAATATTGTAAAAGATATATTGAGTATCCTTACCATAAAGAAATTATAAGTGTCTGAGATAAAAGATGTTTATTCTGCTTCGACTATTACACAGTGCATGCATCTATTACAACATCACCTGGCACCTCATAAACAGTGTAATTTTTATGTGTGATATAAAAATTGACAAAAGAAAACTATCCTCAGTGTCTAAAATTGCTCCTCCTACAGATGTCCCCATCTGTACTACCTGCTACCATCTTGATCACTGAATGAATGATAACCTTAAAATGGTCTTTCTGTGCCTCTTGACTTTCTACAATCCAGCCAGTGATCCTTTTAAAATACAGAGAAAATCTCATCACTCCTCCACTCAGAACATTCTAATGGCTTCCGATCTCTCTCAAAGTAGTAGAAAGGTTCATTTTATGATTCTAATGTGGATTATCCTGATCTTCATAATCTTTCTCTAAGTTTAATACTTGGCACTCTTTTCCAGCCTCACTGACCTCTCGGATTTTCCTTGAACTCTCCAGGCATGTTCCTTTGCACTTGCTTTTCCCTTTGGAATTCTCTCTTTCCAGATTTCCACATGACTCACTTTCTTAGGTCTTTCAGGCATGCACTTATATGTTCTACTTTCAGTGGCATTTTTCCTGGATACTGTTTAAAACCCCGCCTATCCCCATACCATCTCTACCATTTCCTAGCTTTTTTTCTCTACTTAGCAGTCATCTCCATCTCACATATTTTCAAATATAACTTGTTCATGTTTATCGCTCACAAAATCAGAATGTACGTTTGCGTTTGTTCTCCTTTGTTCAGATCTGTATCAATGGAAACTAAAACAGTGTTTGTAACATCCTGGGAACGAAACAAGTGCTTGTAGAATGAAATCAGTGAATGGATACAAGACTGTGACTACTTTTAAACGCTGGAGTAAATTATACTAGTTTGGATAGAATACTTACTCTTCACAAATATTGTGTGTATGCTGATATAAAATTAAGGTTTTATTACATTGTACTTCTATTTACATAAAATAAAATAGACCCTTCATAAAATTTACTTGGATTCATAAAAATTTTGCATGTGTTTCAGTGAACACAAAGAAATACTAGGATATATGAACAAAGAAAGAACTATTGAATTGGGGTAAAAATTGCACCACATTGATAATATCAACACAACTAAATGGAATTAACAAGTGAGACTATGGATGTGAAAGTGGCAGGACTCCTCTCAGCATGAGGCAATGAAATTGAGTTGGTGAAGAGCCTTGCTCTGAGACTTCTTTAGAACTTCAAATGGTACCAAATCATTACCAAGAATGATTTTTGTTTTAATTTTGTCCCGTCCTGATCATTGAGACCATTTTCTATACAAATATCAGTCATACTTGTAGCTGTAGATACCTATGTTAGGTCATCTATATCTAGGAGAAAAATCATTCCTCTCTCCCAGTTAAGGATGAACCAAGGTGAAGAATAGGCCCCTTTTGTGTTCCCTGAGCCAGGATTCTGCTTTTGGCTGGCAGGCTGGGATCCTTCTGGATTCATGCTAAGTGACCTCAGAGCAGAGTGTGGAGACAGGAGTTTTAATTTCAGTTCTGTTTATCTCTTACTTCTTTCTGCCACCACCCAACCCTCAAAACACAGAGCCTGACAGCCATAAGAATCTGCTGACACATATGAATGCCATGTGATAAAATTCCTTATGTATGTCAAAGATCATTTTTGTATCTTAGTAAGAAACTCCAATATGATTATTTGCCATAAGTATTGTTGAAAAAAATCCTTAAATTATATGAGAAGTTGGACATAATCTTCCAAGTTCAATTTTAAGGCTCTAAGTTTGATAATCTTTAAAAATTATACATTTGTACACTGAATTATACTATTTATGCAATGAAATAAAATTTCATTCTTAGGCTTTTTATAATTTGTCACTAATAGAAATCTGTAGTTGAAAAAACACTTCTTTGATATATGAATTTTGCATGAATAAGTAATTGAAGCTAGAAGCAATTGGAAATTGGTTTTTATAAGAAAAGAACACTGACAACACTAGTGTATTTTTAACCAAAATGGCACATTGTAGAAAATATATTTCAAACAGAAATCTGTTGTTAGTTGAAGAGTAATATAATCCCTCATTGGCTTAGGTTTATTCCCTTCCTAGAGAGAGGGTGGAAGAATATGAGTTGTTCTCTGAAGACATAGATTAAAAACTAAAAAGCTTTTGGTGTGCATATACATCAGAAAATATTAATATAAACAAGCAACTGGCATTGTCCTCTTAAGAAAAACTAACATTATGTAGCTTTTTCGTCAGAGTACAATCAATATAAAATGGAAGTTCATATAATTCAGCCAATGAACAATGAAGAGATTTTGAATCAAAGTTATTATTAAATTGCAGATCTTCCAACATTAATAAAAAACTGCAGGAACCAAGCCAAAACTAGATCAAATATTATAATTTAAGTTTAAGTTTAAAAGTGTATGTTTATGGCATACTTAGGTCAAAATAATATTGCCAAATTTTTATCTTTCTAATTAGTTCATTTGTATTTTTGTAGATGTGACAAAAATTATCTTCTAAGTATAAAGATTATTTCTTGTTTTCTCATCTACATTTTTTACTGAGAAATTGTAAGCCAAGCTGTAATAAAAGAGCTATTTTCTAGATCAAGGAACTTTTAGGAAAAAAATAAATATTATGTTCTGACCAACTGTAAAATTAAGCCTGGTGAATTCTCCAAAGGAAGGTCATTTTTAGGAAGTTTTCTTCTGTTTGACTTGTTATATATTGCTTGTGGGATCAGTGGATAAAAAACATTTTGTACTAAATGAGAATGATGATAAGCATTATGAGGCATAAAGGAATATCATTATTTAATGTCTTAACAGTTGGAGAATAATAAATTCCTATAGTGATTATTTAAACATTAGAGCTAAAATTGAACTCAGCCATTATCCAAGTAAATGATTTAGATGGCTAATGTCTTTAATGAATTTAGTTAAATCTGGTTATTTGTAGCTGAGAATATAAGCAAAACATACATACATGTAGTTAGTTGTATGTGTTTATTTATTAGTATAATTATAAGGGAATTTATTTAAGATGGAAGAATAAAGTAAAGGCAGGACAATTCAGAAAGTACATCAGTTACCTGAGATCTTATCAAAAAAGGTATTTTTGAGTGACATCATGGAAAAGAATACCAGAAATAAGTTGAAATTTATAATTAAAGATTCTTTATATTTTTTAAAGATAGAACCTAGATATAGTCACACCTGAATTATTTCCCCTGAGCTTTTAAAGCTAAACTATTTCTCTTTTTGCATAATACCACATAAATCAGTTTTATAACTTTTAACTACAAATAAATCTTGACTAAAAATTGATTATTTTATCATAAGCATATAATACTTCTGTATTAATCTATCAACTTTCCAGGCTATTGTATACTGTGCTTTTAGTATTTTCTGTCCAGTGCACTATACCTCCCAGCCTGAGATGCACTTATAAGTACTGGAAAACTGTTCATGTGCCTTGTTTTGTAAAATAGATGGGAATTTATATATTAAAGTAGAGTCAATTCTTTTCTCTTTGTTTCCAGCACTGTACATTTCTTTTACATGACTTCTCATAATGCTATAATCATTTGAGACTATGTCTCAAAGTTTCATCAGCTTGCTAGCCAGTGTCAGTGTCTAGCGTATATTGAGCTCTTAAATAGTTATTTGTTTCTTTTTTTTCTACCTGAGCATATGAAATATAATAAATTCATTGATTTATTATATTTAATTGAATAAAAACTGAGCCAGCAATTATGGCTCCTTGGACTTTCATCATTTTCTTACATGTGGATACCATGTTTAATGTAAATGATGTGGATATGTAGGTAAGAAATTATATGCCATGGGTATGCACAACAAAACTGTATTTAGTAAATGGAAATCTTCCATTTGTTAATCAAATAGTGAGCCACTGATCCTGCATTAGAGAAATGAGTGGCTACTTTCTTGTTTCAGAGAAAACATGATGGGCCTTCAAAACTCACTCACTTCCTCTACAGGTGTGGGGCTGATTTATAAGCAGCTAAGAGACTTCAGGAAGAGGTGGAGAGGGGAACGATTGGTTCTTCTTGAGTTTCACCCCTAGCAAGTGAGCACCCAGTTCCAGCCCTGCCTTCAGCCCCCACCCTTGCTGGCCCCTCAGCGGACCACTACCCAGATGTCCTCGTAGGAAGGAAGTTGTGGGACCCTTTTTCTATGAATTAGAAAGAGAAGGGGATTTCAGTTATGAAGTAGATGAAAGCTCTAGCTGGACCAATGACAAGTTCATGGTTAATTGGGAAGGACTGAATAGTCCCTTAAGGTTGGCCCTGTCTTTTGAAGATCAGAGCCTCTGACAAAGTATTCAGAAAACAGAAGCTATATTAAAAAGTAAGCTTTTGCCTATCATTTTGTACCTCCCAAAAAACTTATTCCTCTACTCTGAGCCACAGAGAAAATGTATACAGCTTACAGAGAGCTCATTTATTTGTCCTTTCCAGGGCTGAATTGGAACCAACTTAGAAGAAAATCAATAACCTTTTTTGTTCTGATTTCTAAAACAATTTTGTGGAGAATTCTGCTCTACACATTTTCAGTGTCCAACACTTGGGCCACTAACAGAACTTTCTCTTGAAAAAAATTTTGTGTTCTTCTCTTTTATGTTTTTTTCTTTTTAAAAAATTTTCTTCTAGCTACAGTTTTACTCGAATTCAGGAAATAAAAAGGAGATTCAGACACGGCATTCCAAAACACTGAGTATTGTCAAAAGAAAAAATCCTTCGGGCCGTTTTTGAGCTTTTGTGCCTTCTTTCAGTTGATATATTTAGAACCCTTATGGAATGATTGCTTCTCAGAGGTGTCTTCCAGATATAGCTGGTCTTTAGGTTTTGAGTCTGTAATGGCTCCAAGGCTGTCTCATTTTCATTATACCAGGAAGGACAACTGATTAGATTAATGACAACAACTTAGCTCAAGTGATACAATCAGCAACACAATAGCATCAAGTACCTCTTAGAAAATAACAATTTGTCATAGTTATTAATCTATCACCTTTAACTGTGTGAATTAGATTGAAATCAAGGACCAACCCAACATACGTTTATAGTGAATAAACTCTTCAATATAGCAATATCCCCTTTGGAATGGGGAGTTAGAAGGTGTTAGGGAGGGAGGGATAGGTAGGTAGAAGGATAGGGGAAGTTTAGTAGTGAGGCCAGAGGACACAGGTGAGATAAGGAAAGAGAAGAAAAGAAAAACAAGGAAGAAATATGAATTAGGGCAAGAACAAGAACAGAAAGGGAGATGAAGAACAATGTGGGATAGCAAGGGGGCAGGGGGGAGAGGAGAAAAGAAAGAAAAAAGAGAAAAATCAATAATTTATAAGACTGGAAAAAGAAGAAAAATAATTAAAAATAAGAGCAAAAAAATAGTGGTAATTTTGAAAATAACTAATAAAAGATAAAAATGAAGGTCCTCCTTCACGGTATGTCTCTGCTGTCACAATAGACAATGTGGGCAGCAGTGTGCAGTTATAAGTCAGTTTCAGTAAGCCAGTCACAGACCCGTGAGATTCAGGCAGATTTCTGGCTGGAAGTCCCAAGATGAGCTCCCTGTCCTCCTGCAGGGTTGTACTCTACAAGGTTCTATTGCAGGTTCCAGCTGCCCTTCCCTTGAAGATAGTCCAGGTTCTGATGGGAGATGATGATCCCTCCAACTTACCAAGCACGGTGGTCTGGTGTGCCTTTATTGCAGAGATTCTCTTCACTTTTCCAGTGGGCTTCAGTTTTCATCAGGGAGCCTGGGAGAGGCCCTCTCTCTGGTGTTCACTTCTGCAGCTCAGGACAATGGCTTTTATGTCCCCCTGTGCCTCTGTAGTGTGGAACCAGGTAGCTGCACAGCCAAGAGGCAAGAGGCAGTGGGGGCTCTTCTTCTTTCTGGTTAAATAGAATCTCATATAACACTTGTGATTCTCATATATTTTCTTGACTCCCATAAGTACTAGAAGAGAATTCATTAAGTAATATAAATGATTTCTTCCAAAGTTAAAAGTACTAATCAGTTACTATATCACTAATACTATTTAAATACAATGGACCCTTGACTTACAAATTCAATTTCTTTATGAGGGCTGGTTGTAATTCAAGTTGGTTAATTGAAGGTGCAGGCTCCTCTACCTTCAAAGTTTCTCTCCTTTATAGAGGTAGGCCTCGGTGTCCTTAGAGAGACACTGGCCCAGGATTTCTCAATTAACCTTACACAGGAAAAGGTGTTGTAATGTTGTTCCTTCCAGAACTCTTTAATGGTTAAATCTGTATCTGATACCATCTGGAAGCACAACATTTGGGTTGTAATTGAATACTTTGTTCATTAGTTAAAACTAAAATTCTATTCATAATCCAAATTGTTTGTATGTCAGACCAGTTATAACTAGAGAGTCCACTTATTAGCTCTATAGTAGATAAAATGCAGGGATAAACTTCAATGTGTTACTACTATTCTATCCTACTGAAATATAAGTTCTAAGTAGAATCTGAGAATTCAAATCTCTTGCAAATTATATATTTTCAAGAAAATAAAAGCAAAAGGGAATTTACACATAATTTATATAAAAATTAGCAAGTAATATATGCTTCAGTGTTTTTTAATTTTCAAAACTAAAAGAAATAAGTTATCTAATTTTCTTCCATGGATCATTTTAAGACATTTAAGGGTAGGTTCCTATCTTAGGTCCAGTTTTCTCTTGGTTGTCAAGGCCAATATGGTCACAGTTGACAGGGACTCAGAAGCAGGGATACCTTCCTACCAAAAATTTCTACCCAGTCTGAATTACAGAATCCTCAGCAAGTGAGTGTAGAACTCCATGCAGTCACTGAGCATGGAAGAGACCAAAGAACTCTTTCTGAGCAAAGACAGAGGAGAAGCTGGGACTTAAAGCAAACACGTAGAAAGGCTGCTGGATATTACTAGAGCCCTCAGAACAAGGATGGAGGAAGAATACAGGAATTCAGATTCAGCCTGAGTGTGCCCTGTGTGGTAGATGGCATCTTCCTTTCAAATTTTGCCTACAAGAACCTTCTTAACACAGGCTCCCAGACCAGTGTCCAATCCTGGCCCCCTTACTTGCCATTCTTTACTCATCCTGTTAACTCTTCCTTAGTACTAATCTTCTTTGAGTATAGACACTCTGCTTTCTGCAACATGGAAAATATTCTCTAGTTGATGACAAGTTCCATTCATCACTTATTTTATTCATGAATTTGATTTGCTTAGATGTAATAAAACATTTGTATGGTATTTAAGTAATAATTTTGCAAGCCTTCAGATGTATTTTACTCATTATAGTTTTCTTTAAAATAATAAAAGAAAGATTAGTTAATATCTTCATCTACCTTCACACCTCTGCCTTAGAGGATAATTCTGCCTTTAACCTTTCCTGTCTGACACTTCTGGTTTCTGGCAACATTGTGAAGATGAAAGAGTAATGTATGAGACAGAAGCCATTAAGAAGGTTCCGGGAACTATTCTGAAGGTTCAATAGCTGATGAGTGGGGAGGTTACTTCTTTTTCTAATTGAAAGTGAAGAGTCATAGTATGATAATACTGGTTGTAAGCACACTGATTGACAAGAGCCAGTATTGAGGGTTCGTTGTATTATTTCATTTATAGAACTCTAGAACATAGAGCTTGTGCCCCCAATTTACAAATCAGAAGTTTTTGTTGACAAGTTGTTATTTAATATAGTTACACAGACAAAATACATAGAGCTTAGAATTTTAACCATGGTTATCTAATGATTCAATATTAAGAGCAGAACACCACACTGAACTATGTACTTGTTACATATGCCTTGCTCTGGCTGGAAGACTGGGAAACAGCAAAGGACAGGAAGCTACTTACTAATGCACATCTACCCTGCACTTGTGGCCCTTGGTCCAGCGATGGAGAGAACTACAGAAACAGTGATGCATTAAAGGTGAGATTGCTTGCATACTTTTAAGCCAGATGGTTTGCTACAAATTTCAGGCAAGCACAACAAGGAAGAAAATGCCTATGTAACTTATTTTGCAAAGGATAAATGCACAGAAAAAAAATGATGTGATCCTTTGGGATGAACAGGCTCACCTCCAGCTGATGAAACATATAATATGGTTGTGACCCCAAATTTGCTCTTTCTTTGTGGAAGTTATTCACAGATGATGATCCCCCGCCCCCGCCCCATTAGCACTTCTTTCTTTTTAGTTTTGTAAGGGCTAGCTATTAGAAACTACACGATGTTCCCTCCAACATTTATATTTGTCTGTCTTGTTCACTAATGCTCTCACCCATCACCTAGGCCTATTTTATTTCTTCGTGTTCTTTTGAAACATTTAATTACTCCCACATCATAGATCTCTTCAAGGGCAACAAGAAAGACACACAGAGAAACTCAAGGAAGTTGATTATTTTCATTTTGCTCCATTGCATTTGGGTGAAAATGTCTCCACAGTATTTTCATTGATATCAGGACAATAGAGGTTGACCATGACCTAAATTGTGTGCCAGGTTTGTATCTGGTCAAGAATAGATGCTGCCCAAGATTCAAACTACTTTCCAAACTGCCTCAGCTTATAATTCTTTAAATACATTTCATCGAGTTTCCACCCTCTAGTCTTTAGGAAAATTCACCTATATTTTTGTGATTTATGCATAAATGACAAGTGTGCCTGATAAGAGAAGTAAAAGCTCATTGACTCACTGACTATATAAAAGTTTTTATTTTTTTATTTGAAATTTTGTTTCAATTTTATTTAATCCAGCAAATCTTTTGCAATATACATATTAGTCTATGTCTCATACAAAGTCCAAATCACTTTGGTAATACAAACAGATACCTGGGCCTTTCATAACTCATCTCTTCTGAAAAAACAGGTAAGATGTATTGCATTGTCAAGTTAGCATAGCACATATTCTATTGACTTGATGAAAATGTGTGAAAAAAGACTGAGGAAATTAAAAAATTATTATTTTAGGGCCCATAAAAGAAATTGTTGGAGAAGACATTATGGAGGGCAAAGTCAGCCCATAAGCTCCCAAAAACATAAAGTCTATGTTGTGGGCAGAATTCTAGGATAGCATTTAGTATCCTATCTCTATACTCCACTCCCCTTGGATATGGACAAACCTACAAATACAATAGAGTGATCGCTTTTTGATCAGGTTATATCCCACGATAATGGTTTTAAAAAAACTAGCTAGATATGATTAAGATTCCAAATTAGTTGACTTTGAGAAAATCAGAATATACATTATCCTTTGTTGGCCTGATGTAAGCAGAGGAGCCTTTATAAGAGACTAATTACTTCCTGGAGAAAGAAATTCAAAGCATGAGAGAAATTTAGCTGCTGTCCTTGGAAAAGTAAGAATGTGACAGAACCCACGGAGGGGATCATATAGCAAAAACCTGAAAGCAGCTGCTATAACAGTGGTTCCCACCAACAGCCAGCAAGAAAACATCACAGTCACACCTCTCAAAAAAATGAATTTTCCCACAATCACAGAGAGTTTAGAAGTGAATCATTCCCTCATTGAGCCTCAAATGAAGATACACTTAGTAGACAAATTGATTTCAGCCTTGTAAGACATTAAGCAAAGGATACCACAGAAATATGCTGCACTCCTGTTCTACGAAAACTGCTATAATACATTTGTGTTGTTTCAAGCCATTGAGTTTTCAGTAATTTGTTTTGCAGCAATTGAAAACTAATGCATTCTATGATGTGGAAGTGCTTCCTCCTGGAAGGACAATTTTCTGCTATATCTACAAAATGTAGTCCATGCTTCCCAGGGCAAATTCTTCACTGTGAGGTCCCAACCAGCCTTGACAACCTCCTTGTTTTCTGCTTGTCTCCCAATACAAAGCTTTCATTCCAGGTACATTAAATATCTCTGTGTCTCCTAAGTAAGGGACATTCTTATCTCCACACTTTGTCATACACTACTGTCTCTGCATAGGATAAGTTTTCCTCCTTTGACATCTGAGAAGACCTATTCATTGCTCAAAATTTAGATGAAATGTCATTTCCCATGGAAGACTTCCTAAAATTCTTTGCAATAGTAATTCCTTTATACTGTCACAATTAATAACATTTTCCTGAATATAACCTGTGGCAGACACAATATAATACTGAAACAGATACAATATAATACTAAACATGGTATAAAGATTCAATAAGCTAATACTTTTGAAGTCCTTACGTAACATGTATCCTATAAATATTTGTTTTTATTATTAGTTGTGATAGCAATATTGTAATCATCAGGGCCTATACATAGGAAAGGAATTAAAGCAGAGTTTAAATTATGAAGATTTTTGGACTGGACTTTTAAAAAATTTTTATTTATTAGTGATAATGTGAGGCATATAAGATAGAAAGAAATTATGTTGTACCTATTCCAAAAGTTTTATATAGTAATTTTGATTTTCATACTGTAATTAATTTTGGTTCTGATCTAAACCTATTGATTGATTGATTGACTGTGGTACTGGGGATTGAACCCAAGGCCTTCACACTGAGCTATATCTCCATCTCCTTGTTTTGTATTTGAACACAGGGTTTCACTAAGTAGCTAAATTGCCCAGGCTTTTCTCAAACTTGGCCTCTCCTGCCTCAGCTTCCCAGAGGGCTCGGATTACAATCATATACCACCGCAATTAGACCTATTTATTCATTTATTTGTTGATTGATGACACACTGTAAGGTTTTAATTTGACAGTAATTGCCCATAAGCCATTGATCAACAAGGGGTGATCATAAAATAGTCAATGTCTACATTAAAAGTTTTAGTATAGTAAAAAACACATTGTCATTAATCCCCTCAAGGTGGAACCCAATTACTCCATTGTTACTGAAAATGTGTCTTTTACTAGAATAAGATTTTTTATTCTTTAAATTTTTAAATTTTTACTAGTACATGTTGCAGTACATAATGATTACATTCCTTATGGGAAGCCAGCACATGTATGTAACACATCTTAATTTTTTTTCATCCTCTCCCCCTCTTCCTCCCTTCCTCCTCCTTCCATGCTTTTTTTTTTTTTTTGGCACCAGGAATCCAACTCAGAACTTTGCACTTGTGAGGCACTTAATCCTTGGACCTCTATGTTTTTTGTTGTAGTTGTTGTTGTTATTTTAGTTTATCAGTACCTGTGTGTAGTACATAATGCTTACATTCCTTGTGGGAAGTCTGTACTTGTATATAACACATGTTAATTTCTTTTTCATCCCCTTCATTTATTTATTGCTTATTCAGCAAATCATTATTAACTGCTTACAACCTAATATGTGCCAATTGCTTTGATGTAAATTCCACATCTTACAGATTATGAAACTAAGGCACAAAGAGGTGAGATGACTTGACAGAATCTGTCTAATGGCAGTATTTCTCCAGGGTCTGAGCCCCTGACCACTGTAAGTCCCACAGCACGTTGCCTCTTTAATGGTGAACACGCTGGTGATGCTGAGATGCTCTGGCTCCTGTGCATGTCTGCCTTTGGTGGAGGGAGAATCATTTTTCCACTCAAGTTCTCTTTGTTTGGCACTAGCTTGATCTCCTGGAGTGCTCTCAAAGCACAGCTGACCCTAATGGGAACTCCTAAAACATAGACAAAATATATGGGTATAGTTAAAATATTCTCCTTCTAATAAGAAGGTTTTAATTATAAAAACAAAATTTGGGTGTAAATTACTCAGACCTCAACACATAGACTTCAATCAGACTCATTTTTCGAAACAAGTCAATTATAAAGTTAATTCTTCACAACCTATACCACTCATAACCTACTTTAGCCATAATCAATATTACAGTCTCCCACTGACCCCCAAATCTGGAAAATACTTATATTCCCATCAAGCTTTGCTAGAACAAAGTCAAAGCTTCCTGCATTCTAAAAGCAGTGGAATCTGCCTTTTCTTTTCTGTCTTATAAATAAATTTGTAAAAGTTACTCTTTTGCTGAAAATACTAGTCATTTGGACATGATAACTCTTTAACCCCTTCTAAGGACACTGATTGTGTCTCTCTCAGCAGCTCCTCATTGAGAGGAAAGGAGTACACATTTCTAGGTGGTATTTTCAGAGCCAGAGTATTTCAATCTTTACGCAGAGTGAAGAGGTGACTGTAATACAAAGCTGTGGTTTCTCAGAGTTTCCCATTCCCTGCAGCAGCACCCAGACTCTGATCCCCTTAGTGTTTCTCTGAGAACAAATCATGTGCAGTGAAATCTGATATCTTTCTTTTCATTGGTGACTTCAATAAAGATTTGGAAGAGTGTTGGGTGCAGGGGGCTAAAGATTACAAAGCTGGAAAAACTTTTCATAGACAAAGAATAATCTGAACTGACAAAATCCTCCCATTTCATCTCAGGCAGTTTTACAAGTTTGGAGGTGAACATGAAATAAAACATTTTAACATTGTTTCACCCTTGACCAAATTCAGAAGGGATTTTGTGCTGGTGTTTTTAATAGATGTTATTTTTAGAACCAATTTTAAGTTCACAAGAAAACCAAACAGAAAGGACAGAGACTTCCATAGAATCCCTGTGCCCACAATCCTCCCCTTCACCAGCATCCCACACCAGAGAATCAAGTTGTTATAACTGATATACTTGCAATGGTACATCATTATCATTCGAAGTCCACAGTTTATATTAGGTTTCATAATTGATGTTGTACATTCTATGGGTTTTGAAAAATATATGACATTAAGTCTTCATTAAAGTGTCATACAGAATAGTTTTCCTGCCCTATAAATGTTCTGTGCTCTTCCTATGCATCACCTACTCTCCTAAACCTCTGGCAATCATTGATCTTTTTACTGCTTTCATAATTTTTCCAAAATCTCAAACAGTTGAAATCTTACAGGGCATCACCTCTTCAGATTATTTTCACTTTCTAATACCTGTATAAGCTTCCTCTGTCATTTCATAGCAAAAGAGGGACAGAGAGAGAGAGGAGAGAGAGAGAGAGAAGGAGAGAGGGAGGGTGAGAGGAGGGAGAGAGAGAGAAAAGTTATCTCTTTTAGGATTAGAGAGAAGGAGAGAGGAAGGGAAAGGGGAGGGGGGAGAGAGAGAGAGTGAGAAAAGTTATCTCTTTTAGGATTAGAGAGAAGGAGAGAGGAAGGGAAAGGGGAGGGGGGAGAGAGAGAGAGTGAGAAAAGTTATCTCTTTTTAGGGTTAAATACTATTCTATTACCTGGATGCGCCACTCTTCATCTACTCACTTTACTAAGGGCATCTTCACTGCATCGAAGTTTTGACAATTACAAACTGTAAAACTGCTATAAACATCTGCGTGCACTGTGGATACAAGCTTTCAACTTTAGGAGAGTTATAACTGGATCACATGGTAAAAGCATGTTTTACTGCCAAACTGTCTTCCAAAGACTTTGCTATTTTGTATTTCCATCTGGAATAAATGAGAGGTCCTGTTGTTCCTATTCTAGCCATTCTTGTTTTTGTTGTTCTTTTCTGATATTTCTGTTACCCCAATTCTCAAGCCATAGGAGAATCACTAAGTTACTTATATGTGTACACATTCAGTAACATATGATGAAGTGAGCAGAATGGACAAGTTTCTCAGTATTTTCAACCTAGGTAGTTACTATTAGCTGTTTTTTGTTTTTTGAGGGTTTTTTGTACCGGGGATTGAACTGGGGTCCTTGAACTTGCACAGCAGGCAGCAAAACCACTGAGCTAAATCCTGAGCCCCAGTTACTATCAGTTTTAAAAATGGTGACTATGTGATGTTTTGGTGATAATTTTCAACATTGTAGTCAGGACAGTTTTCCTAAAATTTAGTATAAAAAGTCAATTTGTTTACACAAAGTTTTAAATTTTATTTTTTAAAGACAAATTTTATTTTTAAAAGAAAAATATATGTGGTAGGTGAATGTGATTTTTAAATCTATGAATATATAATGTTTTTACAAATTTTAACATTCATGTCAAAGTTGAGAATTCCAAGAATAACAAAACCAGTATTGAAATAGAACACAAGGGGGACTTCTCTTAACAAAGGCTCATTGTAAATCCATACTATTTCAATTAGTGTGGTATAAGTACGGAGAGAGAAAAATAGAGCAATCAAACAGAACTAAGACCACAGAAACAGACTCAAACATATGCAGAAGGTAGATGTACATATGATAGAGGAAGCATGACACATCAATGGAGAAAATGGGGTTTAAAAATCAGAATTAACAAAATTTGTTTTTCATAAGAAAAATAAAATTATAGTCTTCACTTGCCATTTGTACACCAAATATATTTTGACATGAATTAAAGTTTAAATTGTGGAAATCAATGCAAAAGAATATTTCTATACTGTCAAGAAAAAGAAGAGTCTTAGAATCATGGATATATATTTTTCTAGCAAAATCATCACCATATCAGAGTAAACATATCCATCTCCTCCAAAAGTTTACAAAGGCCCCCTATTCTTGCACTCCGTACTTCCCCAGGCCCATGAAATCATTGGTATGTTTTCTGTTGCTTTATATTGTGTTGCTGTATAAGCTAACTTGTGCAACATACAAACATAGAAACACACACAAATATACACACACTATATATGTCTGCACTATAAATTAAGAAATAATACATACTAGATATGCAGCCAGATTTTAGTGGGTAACACCCCTATGACAAATCTACTCATAAATACAATTCATTCAATTGATGATATTCTTAATTTAAGTTTAAAAATATCAGATTGGCATTTAGAAAGCAATTTTCACCTGTAAGTCTTTTTGAATGTTGAGACTTTTATCTGCCTATTGACAACTTTAGATTTCAAATTCCATTCTTAAAAAACAAAAACAAAAACTGTCTCTTAGCCACCCAGACTGGTAAAAAATACACAGCCCCATGTCATCTATTAAATGACAAATCTCCCACTTGAGGCCTAATCAGACACAGTGCTACATGCTTATGAAGCAATGCTGTTTTGAAGCTGGTTTTGTACCTCTGTTATTGGAAAGCATGGAATACTTATTTGCTGTTCAAGAAGCCAGTTTCTTCACCAGGTCTCATTTATTTGCAACTTCTGACTCTAGCTGACAGCAAACATTCTACGTTGATTTAAGGTATTTGAAAAAAAGGGCTTTAGGATTTTTTATTCGTCTTTGAGTATCCTACAACAGTGGGACAGTTCTTTGAAGATAATAGGTTGCTTAGTGACCGAGTTGAATTAAATAAAATCAAATACGTCCTTTTAAAAAGGATGGAAACACTGCTTTTAGTGAAAGTCTATCTGTTGCCTACAGTCCCAAATGAGCATAATAAGAAAAGATTCTGGTCTCTAACAATGTAAGAGGGGCCAAAGAATTTTATCAATTTGGTTTTATTTTTTAAGAAAGAACTTTAAACTGTTTACAATTCTTTACATCTTTCTTTTCACTCTCTTAGGAAAAAATTGGTTACAAATTAAAATTTCTTGAGGAAACTGCTAGTCTTTGAGTCCGAGACCACATTTGGATCAATTAAAATGGAGGATGTTAATCATCTGTAATATAGAAAACTCTACCTTCAGTTTGTATTTTTTAATTGGCCCATGTTTGGAGTATGTAATGATTATATTTCTTCTGGGCAGCAGGTATATGTACATAACACATTTTTTTTCATTTATATTCATTAAGTTATTGGTACATTTTAGGTATACACTATGAAGACACTCATCATTGGAATTTTGTACCTTTACATGACAGTTCTTAATTTTTTCCCCATTCCTCTGCCCTCCCTTCAGCCACTCCACCTCTCCCTATTTATAAAGACTTTGTTTTCATTTTTTCCTTTTCTAATATTTTTTTCCTTTCTGTTCTTTCCTTTCCCCAACCTCTCCCAGTTCCCCTTCCCCTCTGGAACTTTTCTTCCTATTTCACATTATCTATTATACATTTTGATCCTTATTCACACTTTCAGTTTCTGACACCAGAGAAACTATTCAGTATTTACACGTCAGTCTTATTTTTTTCACTTAAGAGTATGGCCTCAATGTGCATCCATTTGGCTATAACTATCTCTAACTTCTCATTCTTTATGGCTGAGTAGTACTCCATTTTGTAAAAACAAAACAAAACACATCTTCTTTATCCAGTCTCCAGTTCATGGGCAACTGACCTATTTCCAAGTTTTAGCTATTACAAACTGTGCCACTATAAACATGAGTGTGCATATACACTGTGGTATGATTCCTTTAATTCTTTTGGGAAGATACCAGCAGGGTAACAGCTTGGTCAAATGGGACCTCTCATCCTAGTTTTTTGAGGTATCTCCATACTGATATCCATAGTGCTTGCACCAGCCTACGCTCGCACCAACAGTGGACAAGGGTTCCTTTTTCTCCACAACACCTCCAGCATTTGTTATTGGTTGATTTCTTGATAGCAGCCATTTTTTTTCTGGGGTGAGGTAGAATCTCAGTGTTGCTTTTATTTGCATCTCTCAAATGACCAGAGATGTTGAACATTTTTTCATATGTTTTTTGCTATTTCTACTTCTTCATCTGAGAAATGTCTGCTCATTTCAGTGCCCATTTTTGTATTGGGTCTTTAAGTTTGGGAGGTCTGACTTTTGTAAATAGTAGACCTCTGTCTGAGGGACAGCTGGTAAAATTTTTTCCCTCGTTGTGCTTGTCTCTTCATGCTATTGGTGGTTTCTCTTGCAGTGCAGAAGCTTTTTAGTAAGAAGAGATGCCACTTGTTGATTGTTTGTGCTAGTTCTGAGGGTTTTTTTCATGAAATCTTTGCCTATGCCAATGTCTTCAAGAGTTCTACCTAACCTCTCTTCCAGCCAGTTTAGTGTTTCTGGTTTAATTTTTAGATCTTTAATCAATTTCAATATTAGTTTAGTGCATGGTGAGAGATATAGGTTTAGGTTTAATCTTTGGCAAGTTGAGACCCAATTTCTCCAGCATCATTTATTAAAGAGTCTATCTCTCCTCCAGTGAAGGTGTTTGGCTCCTTTGTCAAAGGCGAGGTGGCTGAGTGTGTCTGGAGTTGTTTCTGCATCTTCTAATCTGTTCTACTGATCCTTGGGTCTTTGTCTTTGCCAGTACAGTGCTGTTTTTATCACAGTAGCTTTGTAGTATAGATTCAAGTAGTATAGATTCATGATACCCTCTCCCTTGTCTTTGTTGCCTGGAATTGCTTTTGGTATTTTAGGTCTCTTCTTGTTCCAAATGAATTTTTCGATTGTTTTCTCAATGTCTGTGAAGTATGCTGCTAGAATTTCAACTGGGGTTGCACTGAATCTATAGAATAGTTTAGGAAGTATGGCCCTTTTTACTCTATTGGTTCCTCCTACCCAGTAGCAAGAGATGTCTTTCCATTTTCTGATATCCTCTTCCATCTCTTTTTTCAGAGTGCTATAATTTTAGAGTAGAGGTTTCTGATTTCTTTCTTTGGTTGATTCCTAGGAATTTCCCTTTTTTGGATGCTATTGGGAAAACAGTTGTTTCTCCAGTTCCTCTCACAGTAAATCTGTTGTTCGTGTATAGGAAGGCTACTGATTTTTGTGTGTTAACCTTGTATCCAGCTATTGTACTGAATTTGATTAAGTATAGAAGACTTTTGGTGGAGTTCTTGGGATCTTCTTTATGAAGTACTATGTCATCTACAAATAATGACAATTCAACTTCTTTATTCCTTTTATTTCTTTCTCATATCTAATTACTGTGGCTAATGTTTCCAGAACTATATTAAACAGGAGTGCTGATAGTGGACATACTTATCTTGTTCATGATTTTAGCAGGGAGGATTTCAGTTTTTGACCGTTTAGTATGATGTTGGCTATTTGCCAGTATCTTATTAACGATTTTTGCATCTATATTCATTAGTAAGATTGGCCTATAGTTCTCTTTTTCCGTTCAGTCGTTTTCTGCTTTTGGGATCAAGGTAATGTTTGCTTCCAAAAACAAATTTGGGGGTATTGCCTCCCTTTCAATTTCAATGAAGAGTTTAAACAGTAGTAGCAACAGCTCTTCTCTAAATGTCTTGTAGAATTCAGCAGTGAAGCAATTAGGTCCCAGGCTTTGGTTCATTGGCAAGTTTTTAATTATGTTTTCAATTTCATTGATTGATATTGGGTTGTTTACAATTTTTAGGTCTTCGTTCAATTTTGGTAATTCATATGTATCTAGAAATCTATCTATTTTTTCTGTGTTTTCTATCTTATTGGCCTGTAGGTTCTCAAAGTAAGTATTGATGATCCTCTGGATTTCTGCTGGCTCCATTGTAATTTCATCCTTTTTGTTCCTAATTAGATGGATTTGGGCCTTTTCTTTCCTTTTTTTGATAAGGTTGGCTAAGGATTTTTCAATTTTGTTTATTCTTTTGAAGTACCAATTCTTTGCTTCGTTGATTTTTTGTTTCCTTCCCTTCGTCTCTGTTGCATTGATTTCTTCTCTGATCTTTAAAATTTTCTTCTTTGTATGAGGTTTGCTTTTGTCCTGCTCTTTTTTCTAGAAGCTTGAGGTTTAGCATTAGGTTATTTGAGCTTGCTTTGTTTTCCTAATGTGAGTATTCACTGCTATCAATTTCCCTCATAAGACTGCTTGCATTGTGTCACATAAATTCTGATATGTTGTACTGGCATTGTCATTTAATTATAGAAACCTTCTGATTTCTTCTTTATTTTTCTCTGTGACCCATTGGTTGTTCAGAAGTGTGTTGTTCAATTTCCATGCATTTATGAAATTCTTACAGTTTCTTTTGCTATGGAACTCCAATTTCATCACACTATGAGCCAATAAATAAAGAAGATAACTTCAATTCCTTTGCACTTATTTAAACATTTTTCAATGAGGTAATATGTCATCTTTTTTGGAGAATGACCTGTGTGCAGTTATAAAGAATGTGTATTCTTACTTTGTGGGGTGGAACACTCTGTAAACATCTGGTAACTCCCTTTGTTCAAGAGTTTGTTTGACTTCTAATACTTCCTTGTTGATTTTCTGTCTAGTTGATCTATCTACTTGTGACAGTAGGGTATTGAGTTCCCTCACTACTATTATATTAGTGTTTGCTTGATTTTTTCATATCTATTAGTATTAGTTTTATATAACTGAGTGCCCGATATTTGGTGCATATATATTTATGCTTGTCATCTCTTCCTCTTGGATTGTTCCTTTTACAAACATGTAGTGGGTTTCTTTGTCTGTCTTAATCAGTGTTGGCTTGAAATCCATTTTATCTGCAAATAGGATAGTTATTCCTGCTTTTTTTCAATTCCTGTCATGCAGAATATTGTTTTCCATCCTTTAACTTTCAGTCTACGTGTTTAGTTTTGAATTAAGTGTGTTTTCTGTGTGCAACATATTGTTGAATCTTGCTTCTTGACCCATTCTGCCAGTCTATTTCTTTTGATCAGTGAATTGAGACTATTAACATTGATGGTTATGTATTGACTTATCCTTTTCATGATCTTTTCCTGTTGTTGGATTCTCCATCTTTGCATTTGATTTCTTGTCTTGCCTGATGGATTCATTCTGTTGTATTTCATGGGGTTGTAACCCTCATTGTCTTGCCTTAGGATATTGTTTAAAAAAATTTTAAGTGCTGGTTTGCTATTCATGAAGTTCCTCAGGTGTTCTTTGTAATGGAAGTATCTTATTTCTCCATCAATTTTGAATGATATTTTTGCAGGGTGCATCAATATGGGTTGGACCTTTTTTTGTTTTAGGGCTTGAAATACTTCACTGCAGGCTCTTCTTGACTTGAGGGTTTGTGTTGAGAAGTTTGCTATGATTCTGATAAGGTTTCCTTTGTATGTGATTTGTTTCTTTTCTCTAACTGCTTTTAG
>NW_004624783.1:11537894-11549742 GCF_000247695.1 Heterocephalus glaber
GCTGTTTCCAAATTTTAGCTATTACAAACTGAGCTGCTATGAACATGGGCACACATATATCACTGTGGTATGATTCTTTTAATTCTTTGGGGAAGATCCTCAGCAGTGGAATAGCGGGGTCAAATGGGACTTCCAGTCCTAGTTACTAACTTTATTTAGAATTAGGACATTTTTAAAGAAATCTAGGTGATCTGCCTGTCTAAAATGTTTAAATAAGTGTAGGTAATTTACTTAAAGTCACATAGCAATGTAACACAGACTTGTTCATTCATGAAGATTAATAAAATAATAAACTCGGGACTGATATAGCATAATGTAAACCAAGTGTGGCTAGATCTCTATCTTTGTTTTGGAGATTGTAATGACTTCCCTTTTTAGTATCCAGAGGTGGCCACATTTAACTGAGGCAGACTCCAGAAACACTAATTATTAATAAATAATTATCTATAATATATATGACTATATGTAAATATATTCTAGATATAGTTACAATAATATTCATTGTCCCTAAGAATTTTGAAAAAAAATAGGTAATCATTTCATTTATTTACTCACAGATCACAGTCATAAGTTGGTGCATATGGGAGGAGAATCATTACATTTTCCCTTCTAGGTTTTTAGTTCTATATGTTCGATTAATCAATAAAAAACTGAAGATAGACCAATAAGATATGTTGGAGATAATGAATCTGAGGAAAAAGAGTTAGATAAATCAAATACTTAAAACTTTTAGTCTAAGACAGGTGTGCTTTTATTTTTGTGTGTGCGTAGTTAGAATTTTTTTAATTCATTAAGTTTGTTGGCACATTTTGGGTATACAATATGATGACATTCATCATTGGGAATTTGTACCTGTACATGATGTATCTTGGTTCTTATTTTTTTCCCCATTCTCTTGCTCTCCCATCAACCCCTCCACCCCTCTCTATTTACAAAGACTTTGTTTCTGTTTTTTCCTTTTCTCATATTTATTCCTTTCCCTTCTTTCCTTTTTCCTACCCCTCCCACTTCTCCTTCCCCTTCAGCCATAAAGAATGAGGAACTAGAAACATTTATAGCTAAATGGATGCACATGGAGGACATATTCTTAAGTGAAATAAATAGGGATATACATGTGTAAATACTGAACAGTTTCTCTACTGTGTGCTTTCAATTTTGATTAATAAACTATCTTATATATACTAACATTCATAATTTACTCACCAGCAAGTATGGTGACCAAGTGTCCAAAATTGTCCAAGTTATTGATAACCTATGTTTTAATCCTCTTGTTGCTATTACACTTTGAAGCTCAGAGGAAAGTGTATAACCCTAAATATCTAGTTTGTACAGCATCCAAGTATTGATCAGAGAGTCAAAGTTTGCCTGGCTCCAAAGCCCAGTGAAAGCTATGAGAATAAAGTCATTATAAACCCTCTTGTGCTGAATTAAAGAATATTTACTTTGATTACAACTATAAATTCTTATACCGAAAATTTCAAGGAGGAAAATAGAAACCTGTAAGTTGCTAATGTGGTCATATAATACCTTTGAATGACCAGCCTAGGGAATTTTTAAAAATCAGGCCTTTTGGAAGCATCATAAATTATGCTGTTAATTTGTGGCTAGATTCTAATGCAAATCCAGGTTACCTAGGCATAAAAGACTGCAGCAGTTGGGAAAAACTGTGTTATTTATTTTCAGGATCTGCCATTTATCAAATGCTTCTTTTCTCATTGAAAGGCACTCAAGCATCATGGACAAAAAGAAATTAGTAGTGATGGAGTGTAACCCTGGGAACTACTTTTTCTGAACTTTAGTGGAATCAAGTGAAAATCAAAGTCCTCTGAATTAACAGTTTGCTTTCTCATCTAAGTCAAACACTTGGGAGATATTCATGTTGCTAAGTAGACAGAATAATTACTGAGGGCTTCATGTCTTGTTTGAGGAGCCTACCATGTGCCTTCTCTGAATTTCCTGCCATAAAACACACTGATTTAAATCTCAGTTGCAAACACAGCAAAACTATGAATGGTGAACCCATTAGATTAAAGGTACTGAAACCAAATGATCAACAGTGAGGATTTTTCCAAAGTCTGATGTGGTGGTGTTTAATAATAATATAATTGGAAGTCAGTGAAATTTTGTTTTCTAGGTTATTAAAAAAACATAAAACTAGGTATTTCCTTCATCAGTGTTTTGCTTATTTAATAATAGTAATAATTATGAATAAAAATATCCTCTGCAATACTAAACTTTCAAGAAATGTCTAATTGTTTTCTTTAATTCCAATTAAATGTGATTGGAAACTCTGTATGTTGCCATTTGCTGAGAATATTAGTAAGTGTTAGGGTTGTCGCTCTCTTCTCGCCCTGGTTGTAACACCAGATCTGAAATTACTTGGTGCCAGGAAATCCGGGAAAGGCCCTTTGCCTGACTCTATTATGATTGGTACTACTTTGATAATTGCTCAGACCCACAGAGATGTGAGAGGTTTTTGTTCTCCTATATCCTCATCATATTGTCAAGGCTGGAGTTCATATTCTTCGTTGGAACTGTGAATTCAAGTGACCTGTAATCACCCCTGAGGACAAGGACTAGTGACCAAGTCAATCTTTGTAAAGGGCTCAGATAAAGGAAAAAAACCCACTTAATATACCAAAAATAAGTCAATAAATCCAAACACAAATAATACATAAATGTATGACTACTTTATTCCCACAGCAGGAGTATGGCCTAGCGTTTTTGCTTGAGTCCTAGGATTCTTAAAAAATATTTTTGTAGAACTTCAGTTATCCTTCATCCATTGCTCTCTAATATTAACATCTTATATGATAATAAGGAAATGTTTTTTTATGTATACAATAATTTATCTCAGAGACTACTTGTATTTATTGGTTTCTCTCCACAGAATTCAAGTTATCCCTTCATTTTCAGAACTCCACATTCTACAGTGAGTCTATAGATAAATATTTTCTATAAAAATTTTGATTCTACATAAAAACACAAGTTTTGGTGAATCACTTCGTCTAGGTGAAGATTTTATCAATTCTGAAATGCATATATATGCTCAGAAAAAATTGTCTGAAGACAAAGTTCCTATATTATTTGAAAATTTTACTCAAAATATGAAAGTGTAATTTATTTGATATTTAATGCAATTGTGTTTGGAGTAAAGGGCTGGAGTTTTATTCCCTGAGATTCCAGTTTTTCAATGAAGGCTTAAGGATATTTTCTTCCTCACTTGAAGCCTCTGATGTACAATATATTCTCATAGATCTTTTGATAGGTATTTTATAATGAAATGATCAAAACCAGGAAATTAATATTGGTATGGTATCATCTAGTTAAAATATAGACTTTATTTAATTTTTCCAGCATTTACACTCATTTCCCTTTTCTCTTCCAGGATCTGATACAGAATTTCAACTCACATTTAGTTGTCCTGTCACCTTAGTATCCCCCAATCTGTGACCATTCTTCTTTCCTTTAGGATCTTGACAGTTTTGAAGAGCATCAGTCTGTTAATTTATAGAACTGCTTCAATTTGGCTTTGTCTTTTTTCCATGAATGTATGCATGTTTGGCAAGAACAACATAGATGGGATTTTGTGCCCTTTTCAGTTTGTGTCAGAGACACATTATGACAGTAAGTCTTACTAGTGGCATTACTAGTGATTATTTGGTTAGATTATGTCTACAGGTTTTGATTTTTCCTACTACAGGTTACTTTTTCTCCATTTATAACTAATAAACATCTTGAGGAAAATATTTAAGGCTATGAGAGTATGCAAGATTTTCTGAAATTTTCATCCACTAATTTTTGTGGATTGTGCCTACATACCAATTATTCTGATGACATTTAGTAGTATTTTGTGTGAGATGGGGATGTGAATCACCCTGAGTTGATCATTTAATATTGTGTACATATATTGAGTTATTATTTAATACTCTCTACATGTACAAATATATGTCAATTTTTAAAAAAATACTTAAAATATTAGATTTGTATTTCCCTCATTTATTTTACATTTAATTGGAATTATTATATAAATTCATCTCATCAATCTTTAAACTAAAAATAATTTAAAATGACACTTTTTTTCTGGAGGAAAATTATAGCAAAATTATCCAATAAAGAATAACTGCCTTTTCTTCTTATTTATTTATGTATTCAATTGTTTAAACTGGTATGGACTTGCAGATTTTATGTTGTCCTAGAGGTTATAATCCAATAATTTCAGAGGCTAAACATTTTAAATTATAAAAATACTGATTTCTTTTTTTGAGTTCTATAGTTTCCCTTTTCTACAATAACGGTATTTGTTCCACTGGGCTCATTGCAATATGTATGTTCTGTCTATTCTTTTAGTTTTTCTTTTGATTTTCTTCTCAGTTTCACCAGAAGTCCTCCTTTTAAAAATTCTATCTCTAGTACTGTCACCTTTTAAAAAACTTACCTTTTATCCGCTCCCTGATTTTCTTCCCCCACCTTTTATATCCACTTACTTTTTGTATTAAAGGCTGATGAACAAAGATAATCTGTCCAGTATGAACAAAGATAAATTGCCTCTTCACATCCTTTGAAAATAGTCCATTTGTTCTTTTGACTTTTAAGATGAATGTGAGTGAAATAAAGAAGTCATTTCTCTATTTTGGCCATCAATTTTCAAGTCACCAAGTAAGGTGACTGCTAATGGCACTGGTAATGGGTTATACTTCTTTTTGTTCTATATTGTGGTTGACTTCAGAGAAGGATTGACAATACTTTTTGAACAATGACTGATTTCATCCATCTTTGAACTAAAAATAATTTAAAATAACACATTTTTCTGGAAGAAAATTAAATCAAAATTCTGTCTTTTGTGTCTCTATGACAGTCACTTAAATAGCCCATATAGTTAGATCCATATAAAATATATAAATTTCCCCTATTCTAACCAGTGATTATAAATCCAACTTTTTTTTCTATGTACATCAAAATATAAATTCATGAATGACACATATTTTACTATGATTATAGAAGAGAAATCTTGAAAGGAGATCCAAGAGTTTCATAATCCCCCCTCTTTCATTCTTTATGGATTTCTAACCAAAACTTATTCAGATTTTTTTATTGTGAATTGCTAAAAATATGTTCTTAAAAATGGACAATGGGAGTTTTATGTCAGTGAGACAGCAACCAGTCACACATAACCAAATTAATCTACTTGTACATATATACTCTATTTAAGGAGTAAATATAGATTTTTCAGAAATTTTGAATGATTCATTACAACTAACAGTAATAAGTAAAAAGCAGAGACATTTCAAAGTAAATAAATGGTGAAATTAGCAATCAATGATTTAAAAAGTTTGAAAGTCATTTCAATGAACCTAAATTACTAAAGATTAAACATATAAATGTATTTCAAAAGTATGATTTATTTAATGTTTATTTAAAAATTCTGTCAATGCAAAAAACTTTAGGGCATCCATTTAACTGTTAATAACCTAGAATAAAAAGTATTCTGAGATTGCTTTTCATTAAAAGAAGCTCGCTAATTAAAATGGAAACTATTTGCATGTCCAGGAGTAGAAATAAAAATGTCAAAGAATAACCCAAGAAGGAAATTTGAAGGACTTATGAAGTGAAACCAAAGTTCAGTTTTTGTTACAGTTTAGATCTAAAATATTCCCCAAAATCTGATGTTCAGAAGTTGAGCTTTTGGAATGTGATGGGATCATAGGTGTATGATATGCGTCTGTGAATTAATTCATTAATGAATTCATAACTGAATGTGTTAATAGAAAGAGCCTGGTCAGAAGAGACTGGACACTGAGGGTGTCCTTTCTACCATGCCATTTTAGCCTTAGAGTCAGCCGACTGTGGACTAAACTGTGAACCAAAATAAACCTCTCCTTTTAATTGCAGGTATCAAGTATTGTGTCTCAACGATGGGAAAGTAACTAACAAACTTGTGAATGTTAATGACTAGCAAATATCTCAATGTCATAATCTGATGTGGGAAAATATCGTTGAAGGTTGTAATAGCCACCTCCAGTTAATCTACACATTTATACTCATCCCAGGCAAAATCTTAAAAGATATTGCTTGAACTTGATAAAATGACCCCAAAATCAATCTAGAAGAAATAAAGTACACAGGGTTAATTTACAAGCTGCATTTTAAAGCCACAATAATTAACACATCTAGTCCATTCCCATCTTGCGTATGTGTTCATAAGAAATGGATATCTTAGGCCCTGCTGTGATGTTGTGAATTCATGGCACAATAGTGCATGTATGGAGTAAAGTGAATTATTTAAGAACTTGTTTCTTATTTCCCCACCAGTATCAAGGACGCATTACTAATGAGAGAGGAAGTTCCGGAGGCAAAGCAAAGTGGAAACTAAGAGATAAGTGCAAAAACTTTTATGTAAACATAAACAATTTTTTAACTCTTTCCAAATCTCAGCCCTAGGACATGTTCTTAATTTGAAAAGAGGATAAATTTCAAATAATACAGACCAAATAATATAGGTGCATGATGTCAACTCTTTTGACTGTAACTTAAATGTTTTTGTAAGTCGTTAACATTTTCATTGTAACATACTTTATTTCAAATTTGATTCACCTTATTTAGTGACATATTTAGAATTATTTTTTCAAGTATGATGAAATATTTATACCAGCTATCGGTGATCTTAATTTTATTTTATGTTATGAAATGTTTAATATTTTCTCTCTTATTAGCAATATACAAAAGTACATGGTAGTTGCCAGATTGTTTAGATTTTACCATTGCACGGTTTCTCTTTTTTGCAACATATAGTAAAAGTTTGATCATAATAACTTATGAACTCAATTAAATTGTGGGTGGTTTTTATATTTGATTCACATTTAATTATTTCCAAAAGTCAAAATTCAAAATTAATTATCCAAGAGTGATAGATGGAATTATTGTTATCCCCTAGCCATTCTGGCCTTTATCTACGTCCTTAGGTATGCAGTATGCTTTCCATGTGATCCAGCATGATTTTCTGTCCCTTGTGGTCAGCTTTGTTCAATTAAATAAGAATAAATACACTAGTGTCCCACTTAGTATCAAAAGGCTTAAGGAAACACTTGCTCCTTGATGATTCTGCCATCATCTTGTGAAGACCTACACTAGCTGACACTAGACATATGTGAGAAATAAGTGTCTTTATTGTCATAGGGCCCTGATGATATGTTATCATCATACTGTTATGCAACAACACTGTATTAGTAGTTAACTGATAAATTCTCACATGTACTGATGGATCACCAAATCTCATATTGTGTCTCTTGCTTTATAAATATCTTACAGCTAAAACTAGATACTTCACTGAATTATTTATGTTAAATAACAAATAAATTAGTAGCTTATTATTTTTACAGCACGTCAATTATTTTTAAACAATATCATTTTAATTCTAATAACTTTATAACAATTTCTTTATAATTTGTTTCCTCACACATTTTTATAATAACTCTTGAGAAATACATTAATATGTGTGAATTCAAACATTAAAGCAAAACTTTTATGACAGAATATGAATGACAAAGTTGGGGATGCTGTGCTGATTACATTATAGGGTAGACATTCTCTATGTTTTAGTTAAGTTAATTCTGTAATTCCAATGCATTGATAAAAGTATTTTTAAAGCATATAATAAGATAAGATACTTAATAAAAACATTGCATTATAGAGCAAATAATGGAATAATATTTGTTTTTTATTTTTTCCTAACCTTTTTGGGGGGTGCTTATAGAGTTAAATATGATTATCTCTAAATGAAAGGGTAAATATGTATATAGTAATTAGGTATGTCTTTGTAAAGTCTTTTTGGTTTACATCTTAGATATCGAGAAAGTATAGACAGTTATCACTGGACAAAAAATCATTTTCAGGACATTTTCAAGTCTTTGCTTTTGCCAATTTGAAGTAGGACTTGATTTAAAATGGTTAAAAATAAATTTTGATTGTATATCTCTGATTTTGCCCTTCAAAGACAATGATTTCTGATGGTAGGTCACTGTGCTTTTTGATATTTATAGAACTAACTGATACATCTATGGCCAAAAAGTAATCTTTACATTTCTCTCTCCTGATTTCTGTGAAAAAATTTCTCTATGTACAAAAACAATATGTTCATACTAAAATTTATGCAGAACTCTCGGTTATCATAGCAATTTCTTCTGTATTCACAGAGACAAAAACTAATTTAAAAAATACGAATTCTGTTAAGAGATAATATCTAGCAGAACTTCACTTCTAATTTTTTAAATTTTTTGTTCTGTTTAATAATTATATACTAATATTAATATTATATTTATAATGAACAGTAATATTAATGACTCAAGCCAGAAAGAAATATTAATGTTTTAATGCTTCAGTCAAATAACTTTTTCCATTTTGTACATTTTTTTCTTCACAAAGAATAATGGAAGGATTATCAATTTGGCTTTTAACCATAAAAATAGATTATATTAAGATAAAACTGTAGTGAAGTATGGAAATATGAATTCAATGGGGTAACACAAAAGATATAAAATTTGTAAACATCAATAATGAAATTATACTTTTTTGGTTGATGCCATTTATGTTTTACTGGATATTAATGAGTACTGTCACACTAATTTAAAACATTCATATTTATCAGATGCCAGAAATTAGGTCTATTAAACTCATTATGAAAACTCTCAGCTGTTAAACTTAAAATGTGGAAGAAGACATGTAGTTTTGTAAAAATTATTTTAGAAAATACTAGATGACTACTGATTTAGGCTTTAGGAGCATGTAGGAGAAACTTTGCCTCTCTGAAAACATGTATCCAAATCTTTCTGTCTTGTACTTTGCAAGTATTTTGTTTGAATCTTTTATATCTGCTTTAGGCCCTGTTGGGAAGAAAAAGAACCCCTTGGGATGCCAGTGAGAGAGCAGAGTAGGGAAAATGAACCCGAGACAAATAGGCCAACACTGAAATATACATCCCTGACACATTATGTTTAGGTTAGATCATTTTCACTGAGCTTTTTTTAATGCTTCAAGCTCCATTCTATATACATGCTTAACTCATTTAATCTTCACATCTACAACATAAGGAAGAAACAATTATTATCTCCACTTAACATACTAAAACTCAGGGCTAGGGAAGCTAAGAAGCCCACCTTCAATTATTTAGCTGGAGTGAAAGTTATGGTTCAGATGAAAAAACCCTCATGTGTTCAGATGTGAGGCTTTTGGGAGGCGATTAGATCATAAAGTGCTAAGCCTATCGGTGGAATAGTCTACTGATGAGGTCATAGCTGAATGTGCTGTTAAGAAATGGGATCAAGTCGGAGGAAATAGGTCATAGCGGTCAGGGCCCCAAAGAGTACATTGGGACCTCTGGCTTCCTTTCTCTGTTTCCTGGCTTCCAACAGGTAAGGGACACTTCTCTGCCATACCCTTCAGCCATGATGTCTCTACCTTGGAAGAGCCAGCAGACCATGGACTGCAACCTCTGAAACTATGTACCGAACTCATCTGTGTCTCCTTTAAACTGTATATCTTACTTTAAGAGGCATCTCTGACCCATACAGGAAGAGCTTCTGAGCTCTGTCAGGAGAATACAACTCAAGTAACTGTAGCCCTCTGACCTGGGCACACTGACAGACTGTAACCAGAAGCAGAGACACCTTAGTCTACCTGAAGATAAAGTGAGAAAAACATGCTTATGGTTCTGCTGGGACAAACACAATATTGTATATGTCCACTGCATTTAAGCATGTATTTACTGCATTCCTCTCCTTTTTTATTATCATGTATCAGATAAATTCACTTTCCTCTAGAACTTACAAACTTACAGATCACCTCTTATAATACTTATAAGTTCTTAATCATGGACACTCTTCATTAATTCTAGTGTATTAGTGCTGTGAGCACCTAATTCATTTCACATGTAAATTAGATCTTGAGGCAATAAAGAAGAGCTGGAGCTAGTACTCATTTCCTAAAGCATTTTGGTTCTGCATTTACCTCTGCACAGCCTTTCCTCACCCCATGAGGAAAAATATCTGGCTGTGCAACTCCAAACCTGTATTTTATAAAGACAAACCCAGATTACTGGGAGAAATTCTGCTTCCTGCAAATACTGTGGTGAGATTTCACCTTTCTGGCAGTTCAGTGTACTTAGTTAATAACCCTGCACACCATGGTACTGTTTTTTAATGTGCCCCCAGTGGGTGTAAAATACAGGCTTCTATTTTTAAGCCTTCATTGCTACTTGTAAAATTTCAAAAAATTATCACTTCTGTCCAACTAGCATCAGATAGACATTTTCCTAAGTAAGGCATGAACAAGATCAGCCTGCTGTTTACAGGCCTAAGGCTTTCACTATGTTTGAAAGCAAGGACAAAGTTGCAATTGAAGGTTAATTGTTTATTTTCCATTTTACTCATTATCTGGGCCTATTTACATAAGTGGGCTCAGAAAAAGGAGAGATAACACACCATGAGTGAATCTGAACTAACCAAAGAAATGACCTCCAACTCCATACACAGAGTCAATTTGACTGACACAGAGGCTGAGATGAGAAAGGGCTCCTAACAGATGTGTTCCTAACAGCGAATAGGCAGACTGGGGTATGCTGAAGCTAATATTCTTATTCTTTTGCCTTCACTAAGCACTGAGTTTGCTTAACTCAACACCCTTGGAGATCAACTGTCACTGAGAAAAGCCTATAGTAAAGCTTCTGAAAGGTCATCTCCTCTTCAAAGGGGATCCATTTACACTGATTGTTGATTAGAAATTCTTATGTGGAAAATATCCTTTGTTCCAAGGGAATCTATGCCTTTAATCCCCTCACTTTTTAGGTAGACTTTATAGTTAAAAGGTTTTTACAGGGATGCACAACAACAAAATCCCATCTAAAAATGTTCTAATAAGCTATCTATCAATCCTTGTACCAATTTATCTAGATTACATTATCATCACAGGTTGATAGATTTATGTGAAAGCACTTGGTGGAGCACTGGTCTAGAAAGATTAAAAATGCCGAGGATAGATTAAAGGGGGAGGTGATTATCATCTTTTAATTATATACTTTATTCTTTTGACAGAAGCAACTTTTTTGAAAGGAAATGATATTAATAAAGTCTTTTGAGTTTGACCTTTCAGTGGTATTGAAATTGAGTGATATAAATTCTATTAATATGAACAGCTGCTTCACAGTTCAATTTTTCTCTGATGTTTTAGAAAACTGTTCATTTTCTGAATCACATTCTGTAAAGAAACTATTGAAAATGGTTTAAATCAGTGATGCTATTTTATTGAAATTATCAGTTATCAAGATACCACAAATAAGTATAAACATGGGGTGTGATACCTTGTCCTATGTTTTATCCCCATTGATATAAAAGAAGTCACAGGTGAGATCATTAGTTTCCAAAGACAAAGACAGTTTTGCAATCTGTGTTCAATAGGATGCCTGACAAAGAATAAACAATATTTTTGAAGATCAAATTAATTACAGGTGTTTAAAATTTTTTAAATTCTTGTTATAGGAGTTATTAATTTGCTATCTGATCTCATTCCATTTTGACATTTTTTATTTAGTATCATAAAAAAATTCAGTTAAAAAAATGAATATCTAATATTTAGTGAGGAAATACAAGTTTGAGCTATGAATGACAAGATTTGCATGCAAAGGGCTAGAAAGTATAATAAAAGTCAAAGGTGTTTTCACAGATGAGAATTCCTGCCAGCTGTGAAGAGGCAAAGTGGTGAAAGGCGTGGTCTCTAGACCTATAATCTGTCTTTTTTTTTTTTTTTTTTTGTGGTTCCGGGGATCAAACTCAGGACCTTGTGTTTTAGAGGCAGGCAG
>NW_004624783.1:11578615-11604118 GCF_000247695.1 Heterocephalus glaber
TAATTTTCTTTTCCATTCCTAGTAAAAGGAAAAGAATATAAATTATTGGCTCTACTAAGTTTGTTGCACTCATTACCAATCCATACTTCACATTTATTTTAACAAAGCAACAAACTTTATAAGGGGATCACCTAACAGCTTCCATTTTGCTCATGAAATTCCTAAACCTCTACAAAAGAAGCAAAGAAATTCAAATTTGTAGATTTAAATTCAGTTAGGGGTGGCTTGGTTTTCAATGTGGTAAATGATTGCATTTCTACACCCACAGTTTCTCCTGCTCCTCTTCTCCTCCCTTATGTGGGTACATGTGTTTTTGTGTAGTCTGAAATGTTTACTGGGTATGGAAGAATGGCTATCAAGTTAAAAATTTTTCAAAATATATTCTTCTTGCTGCTTCCAATGAGCATTAAGTATGCAATAATTCATTATATTGCCTCGCAAAAATGTCAGTTTTCAAGAGAGTTCAGAACATAATAGGAAGCATTATGCTAAAATTCACCCAAATGTTACATGATAAACTATAGAGTTTATTGTTCTTAGCCAGCTGTGAAACTGGCCTGTAGTTTGACCTTCAGTAAGTCATATGCATATACATGCTCACAATCTCCAACATTACCTTATGTAAAATATGGATAATCGGTTATTGTTTACAGCAGGGATCCCCAAATCCCCAGACATACACCAATTTGGTTCAGTGGCCTGTTGGGAACTGGGCTACAAAGTAGGAGGTGAGCGGCTGAGGAACTAGCAAATTTTCATGTGTATTTATAGCCAGTCTTTCAGTATGAGCTCCACCTCCTGTCAATCAGCTGCAGGATTAGACTCTCCTAGGAACATAAACCCTGCTATGAACTCTGCATGCCAGGTATCTAGTTTATGTGAGCCTCATGAAAATTTAAGGCCTGATGATGTGAGATGGAGCTGAGGCAGTGATACTAATACTGAGAAGATGTTACAAATACAGGTTAAAGTATCAGAGAGGTCAGACAGTAAAAAGACCATGCTAGAAACCATAACAGACCATAATAGATAAAGACATCATAGTATACTTATACCAAAACCTTATCAGTGAGTGGAAGTGACAATCTGCAGCTGGTGGTAGGCTTTATAAGGTTCAGTCCTTCAATTGCACTGCTACATCTAGTGACAGAGTTTGAGTCAGAATCTGAAACAATGCATTCTATTGAGGGCCAAATCATTATTGTATTTACTACTTATGTTTTGTACCTCTTTCACACACTCTGCACTTGTCTCAGTCGTTTATGGTGTACTCCCAAACTAACCCTAGTCAAAACAAGTGAAAAACAAACCTCACTGCAGAGTTTCTTTGAAAAGAGGAAAGACCCAGAGTTGAGACGGCAGAAGACTCTTAAGATTGCCAACAAAACAAAATTGCATTAGAAAAAAAATACCAAGAGTCCTATTTAAATGATGGGTTCACTGAAAGAGATGATTTGCATTCTCTTTTGTATAATGTATGATGACTGGTTACCCAACAATGCCATAAAATTTTTAAAGGTGCTTTATTACAAGAAGACCAAACAGCCTGCATTAAAAAACAAGACTTTGGAGTTTTTTAAAATAAATAAATGTGAAAATGAAGAGGCACTTAATGAAGGGCACCACTAAACCAAATATGTCTGCACTGAGAGAATCACTCTTAGTGGTCAACCACATTGCTAAAGCTTAGAAACCCTTTACTGTTGGTAAAGAGTTGATCCTGTATGCTTCTAAGGACATTTGTCCTGAACTTTTAGGAGAGGCTTCAGTTCAGAAGGTGACATGCGGTCCTTTTTTGGTTAGCACTGTACTAGGGGAACTGATTAAATAACAGAGGATATGAAGGCAAAAGAAACGTTTAAGGAGTAACCATAGTACACAATCCAAGTACATGAGTCTACTGATGTTGACACTAAGGTAGCAATGCTGGTCTTTGTGCAATATATTTTTCAGTAGGGTGTACATGAAGACATTTATATGTGCTTTTATTTCTAATCAATACCACAGATAATTATTCAAGTTCCTGAATGATTATATATCAAGAAATCTGAATTAGTGTTTTTGCATCCATATACATATGGATGATGTGACTGCCGTGACTAGATAGTTTTCTGGTTTCACTACTTGGGTTAAAGTACTCACTTCTGAATATGAGTCTAGATGCTGTGTCATCCTCAGAGGAATTTTAGCTATGGAGAAATGTGACCTGAACTCAACATTTTTTCATGTTGTGATCAAAATTATCAACTACACTAGAGTACATGCCCTTAACTCACAACTACTTGTGCAGTTCTGTGTTGAGATGGTCACAGAGCACACATGTCTTCACTGACACACAGAAGTGAGATGATTTTCTACAGGTAGGTCACTGGCAAGAGGTTTTGAGTTATGAAAGCTGAACCAGAGATTTAAAAAAAAAAAAAACAGCCACCACTGGAAAGACATTTTAGTGACACAGAATGTGTCGCAAAACCTACTCCGGTGTTATATTCAACCAGCTCAACAAACTTGACCCATCACTTCAGGATAACTGTGTTCATGTTAGGAAATAAAGTGGCTGCATTTAACACCAAACTGAACATTTGGGGAGAGAGTTGAATGTTGGAAACTTTGACATTTCAAATATTAGCAGAAGTTTTGAAAACAACCTTCTTTCTCCCAGCTGGTGCATTATCACTTAACTCAAAATTGAAAAAAAAAATTGAGCATTACTTCCCCATCATAAAAGACCCCCAAAATCAGAAGGAATGAATCTGCAACCAATTTGTGAATAAGCCAGGTGAGTTGACTTTGTCTATATTAGAAGAGGATCCACTTCTTGAAACAGTGACTTTAAAAGTATATTTGAGACAACTTCAAATCTCTGTTTGATTAAAGGCAAGGTGAACTACCTTGGGATGGCCACAAGAGTACTGAAAATCCTGCTTCAATTTCCAACATCCTGTTTTTGTGAAGCAGAGTGTTTTGCAGTGATAGCAACCAAAATGAGACTATGGGGTATATGGACATCATATAAATATACTGAAGTATATTTGGGTGTCACTGTCTCCTGTCACCCTCAGATGAGACTGTCTAATTGCAACTCAGGGCTCCCACTGATTGTGCATTTTGGTGAATTTTATATTTATTTTATTATATATCACTATGTAGTAATAGTAGAAAGTGCATGTACCAATTCTACACTAGGAATGTAACCATTGTGTATTGCAAACACATATAAAAAAGGAAGGGAATCAAGAGGTGGATGGAGAGAGGAGAGGGGAAAGAGAAAGGATGAAAAAAGTAATTAAGATGCATTATGTACATATACCAATTCCCCACAAGGAATATAAACATTAGGCACTAACAAAAATATTAACTTAAAAAAATGAAAATAAAGTGCACAATACATGTAATGAATTAGAATCATCCTGAAACCATCTCCACCACCCTGGTTGATGAAACAGTTGTCTTCTGCAAAACTAGTCACTGGTGCCAAAAATGTTGGAGACTGTTGGTTTACAGTATGAACAGAATCACTTATTGTTCAGCAGTTACTGCTTCCCTACTGATTTCACTGACCAGAGTCTATTTCTTGGCTTTGTGACTTGTTTCAACCAATAGAATGTAAAAGAGAGTAATTATGTGCAAGTTTCAAGGGCTAGAGTTTTCACTCCAAACTGTAAGAATTATTGCATGTGCTTATTCATCTGTCTGGGTTCTTCCAAACTCTACCATGAGAAAAACATTCTAAAACAGCCGGAGGCCTAGAAAGAGACTAGCAAAGAAGATTAGGTAGATTCATAGCTTGATGAAGAGCATCAGTCCTACATCCAATAGAGCCAAGCCTAATGATCAACTGACATAAGCATAAATGAGTGTCATCTTAGAATATAGCCTTCTGGCCATGTCATAAAGCATTAGCATGGCAAATGGTGACCGAAATACCAGCATACATTGAAGAATTAATATTTTTTGCTTATAGTTCTATAATCTACTATGAATTATGTGTATCACCCATTTATATATTTTCAAAAATGCATAAAGTTTGCTATGAGTACTCACATCATTTCTTGATAACTTCTAGAGTTTCTGTTTTCCCTGTATATTTACACATTATTAGTTTATTATTAGCAAATATCTCTGACAAGTGTATATTAGGTAGTCAGGTACAAAAGTCCTCAACTCGGTACTTTGTATTATGTAATGAAAAATTTACTTGAAGTCTTTAAAGGATGGATACAAATCCTATTTAAGTGTCTTTCTTCTTCTGACCTAGACTAAGCATGAAGGATATTGAAACTGTGCTAATTATACTAGTAGAACCTATGAAGAATCTTAGTGGTGATTAGAATGGACATATCAGTATTTTGTCTTTTTGCCTTTAGATGGCTGATACAGCAAATGATTTTGATGTGAGTGGTTTTCTAATGACCATCTTGGGGAGAGCGTTGACCCTCCCATGCTTACATGATGGAAGCAGAACTGCAGGGTAATAAATTCAGAATTAGAATCAGCAAAGCTAATTGAGTGATAATCCCTGAATAATGCTGGGAAACTAACATTTTTCGATTCCAATATTAACTTCTCCCATTCACAAGTCACATCTTGCAGCGCACCAAAATATAGTTTTTAGAATATATTTTGGCACCTGTCTCAAGAAATTAACTTAGCTACTTTCTTACTAGCATACTCTGTACACTTCATTACCTCAGAGACCTTGCTGAAAATGTGACTCTGTGTAGCTGCTGCCTTCTTCATGAAGTGAAAGCTAACCAAGCTTAAAACCAGATTAAGTGGCATGGAAATTTAAGAAGATAGCTGGTACTTTTCTCCTAAATAGAAATACCACACTCAGATCTGATATTTCATTTTTATGCAATAGAGATATATTAGGGCCCAAGAGAAATATCACAACAGGATTCTTTCAAGCATCAGTAATTTTCCTTACTGTTTAGTTATGAAAATTTGATCTTAGCTTGCCATTGGCCATTATAGTAGTAGGCAGGACAGAAAGAAAAATTCTCCCCTCTCCCCTCTCTCTCAGAAAGGGAATAGCTTTCTCTTTTTTGAGACTATGAAATGAAATCCTAATGTAAATATCAGAGTAGGCTACTTTAAAATGAAAATTAGATTTTCTCTTATTAATGCTGATGTAGCAAAATGCTTTTCAGTCATTCACAGTTATTCCTTTGCAACCTGATTATGCTGTACAGGAAAATAAAGTCTTAAACCTCTATGAGCTAGAATCACAGATGACTTTTAAAATAGCAAAACTTAGCACAAATGGTAGTATGTTTTATTATTGACTATTTTAAATATTCATAAAGAATTCTGCTAATTTAACTAGTTCCACATTTTATAACATGGATATTTTCTTTCTGACTGTGTATTTTGCTCATCAAGAAAGAGAATGGACACAGAGAAATAACATTGACTATACCCCAAGAATTTTGCTATGAAAGCAATATAAAAATTTTATATGTAATTTTAAAAATGAATACTGCTATCCATTAGTAAAATATTATGTATTACATTATTATACAACTTTAAAATGCTCCAGAAATGTGCTTGCTTTTTATTCAGCCAAATTATATCTCTATAAAATAGTTTGGAATGATATTGCTACTTCTTTATTCATTCAAAAAGAAAGAAACAGTGTCTTAGGCATCCTATCCAAAACTAATATTGATTTAGAAGGCTTGTTGTGTTATCTAGACTCCCCAAGCTCTGCTTGATATATGGTGTCTAAAAAACTTATCTGTTTTTCTTTAGGAAAATGATTAAATTTCTTGTAACTTTCACTTATCATCATAGATCTAAGTGGCATCCAGTATTTCTCATAATAAAACCAATTTCCATCCTCTTTTGAAGAATATCAAACTCTCAGAGAGAAAATAATAATAAAAATTTAGATTATTTTCATACTGTAGGCAAATTTAAATTTAATTACCAAAAAACAATTCCCTGAATGCTATTAAATTTATTAATTAGGCCACCCCATTCTTGTATTTCATAGCACACTTGGTTGTTTCTTCATGTTTTCATTTTTGTCTTTTCTACTAAAACATAATGAAATAAGATGTTGTCTTTCCTGGATAATAATAAAGCCAGTAAACAATAGAATTTTGTATATTTATCCAAAGTACACAAAATGAAGAAGTCCCTAGTCGTCAGTAATATTGTCTTCCAGTCATCTGTGTTTGCTTAACAAAATCAGGTAATCAGGTAACAAGTTTAACATCACCAAACTGATAAAGTGAAAGCCCAAAGATTTTATGTAATTTCCTGGGAATTCTAGTAATGCTCGCATTTACCTCCGTTTATGGTTCACTGATATTTTTACATTCTATTTAAGGACTGCAAAGTCTCCACTACATCCATTTGGGAGTATATATTATACATTTTATTTTTGCTTTGTTTTTTGTTTTTTATTAGTGCATGTTGGCAGTACATACTTTTTTATTCATTAATTTTATTGGTACATTTTAGGTATACAATATAATGACATTCATTATTGGGAATTTGTACCTTTACATAAAATATCTTGGTTATTTTTTTCCCCATTTCTCTGCCTCCCTTCAACCCCCCCACCTCTCCCTATTTACAAAGATTTTGTTTCCATTTTTTCCTTTTCTCATATTTATTCCTTTTCCATCTTTTCTTTCCCCTACCCCTCCCACTTCCCCTTTCCCTTTGGACCATTTCATCCTATTTAACATTATCTATTATACATTTTGATCTTTATTTACACTTTCAGTTTCTCACACCAGAGAAACTGTTCATTATTTACATGTCTGTCCTATGTATTTCACTTAAGAGTATGGCCTCAATGTGTATCCATTTAGCTGTAAATGTCTCTAGTTTCTTATTCTATATGGCTGAGTAGTACTCCATTTTACAAAAGAAAAAAACCCATCTTCTTGGAGAATGGGAGCATGTACACAATATAGTTTATTTCTTTTCTTCTTCTTCCTTTTCTCTCCTTCCTTCCCCCTCTCATTCCCCTTTCCCTCTTCTCTCTCTTGATATTATTAAACTTAGTTCATGTTTATGACATATAACTCTTAAATTTATTGAGGTTATTAGGATCCTGTACATGGCATATCTTCATTCCACTTATTTACCTATCCCATCCCCTCACCCTGCATGCTTGATCCCTTGAATCCCTTCCCATTTGCAAAAGATTTTTCCTCTTGTCTCCATCTATCCTCTCTTTATTATTCTCTTTGCTTGTACTTTGTCTTACTCAAATGATAGATACTATGTGGTATTTAAGCTTGTGTGTCTGGTTTATTTCACTGAGCATTATTTTTTCCAGGTGCATGTATTTTCCTACAAACTTGCCATTCTTTATAGCCAAGTAGCATTCCTTTATATATAGATATCACATTTTTAATTCAGTCATCTGATGATGAGTATACAGGATGCTTCCAGGATTTAGCTATTATGAATTGTGCTGCTATAAACATAGGTATGGAGAAATGCACATCACTATAATATGTTGTCTTAGGTTTGTAGGGAGATACCTGGGTCATATGGCATTTTTAATTTCAGTTCTATGAGAAATCTCCAGATTGATTTCCATAATGGTTATACTAGTTTACATTATCACCAACAATATAGGAGGGTTTGTTTTTTACCATGGCTATGCCAATATTTTTTATTGTTTGATTTCTTGATTACCATTTTCTGGGGTAAGATGAAATCTTACATTGTTTTGATTTGGATTTCTCTAATGGCCAGAGATGTTGAACATTATTTCATATATTTGCTGACCATTGTACTTCTTCCCCTGTGAAGTGTTTCCTCATCTCTCTTGCCCATTTCTTGTGTCTTTAATTTTCCATGGTTTAATTTTTTTCAGTTCTTTACGTATTCTAGATATAAGTCCTCTGACTGAGGTGTAGCTGGCAAATTTATTTTCTTATTCTGTGGGTTATCTCTTCACTACTAATTTATTCTTTTGCTGTACAGAAGGTTTTTAGTCTAATATAATCCCATTTGTTGATTCTCGCTGTTATTTCCTGTGCAACTGAGGTTCTATTTAGAAAATCCTTCCCTACTCTTATGTCTTCCAAGCGTTTTACCTATGTTATCTCCCAATAGGTGTAATGTTTCTGTTTTAATGTTTAGATCTTTGATACATTTTGATTTTAATTTAGTACATGGTGAGATGTATGGGTCCAGTTTCAGTCTTCTGCAAACAGATAATCTATTTTTCCAAGCACCATTTGTTGAATCGTATATCTTTCCTCCAATGTACACTTTTAGCCCCTTTGTCAAAGATCAAATAGCTATTTTTGATCTCTTCTGGCTCTATATGAATTTTAGGATTGCTTTCTCTAGTTCTCTAAAGTATTCGGTTGGCATTTGGATTCAAACTACATTGAATCGGTGTAACCCTTTTGAGAATGTGGCCATTTTGACAATATTAGTTCTTCCTATCCAGAAGCAGGGAACATTTTTCCATTTGCTGATGTCCTCTTTAATTTCTTTTTTTCAAAGTACTGTAGTTTACTTTGTAGAGATTTTCACTTCCTTGGTTAGGTTAATTCTTAGGTATTTTATTTTTCTTGAAACAACTGAATGGAAATGTTTTCATAATTTAATAAATTCCTTCTCATTGAGTTCATTAGTGGTACATATAAATGGCAATGATTTTTGTGTGTTGATCTTATGTCCTGTCATGTTGCCAGGGTTGGTTATTAATTCTAAGATGTTTTTATTTTTGGTGCAGTTCTTTAGGTCTTCTATATAGAATACCATGTCACCTTCAAATAATGATAATTTGAGCTCTTCCTTTCTTATATGTATTCTTTTTATTTCTTTCTCTTGTCTGATTGCTCTGGCTAATGTTTTAAGTGCTATGTTGAATAGAACTGGTTATTGTGGGCATCCCTGTCTTGTTCCTGATTTTAGGGAGAATTATACAGTTTCTGTCATGTTTTCCTTCCTGCCTTTGTAAACTTATGAAAGACTTAAACTTACCTAATTTTGTTTGCGAAGATCAAGTCCACACATAGATGACTTTTCTTATACCTCTCAAAAGGTACATATGTGGGATTGGAACAGCTCTTCTACTTCCCTCAAGATTGGTTATGACTGAAACAAATGTTTTGATCAGTGGGATTTATCTAGATAACCTTTCAAGAACTTCACTTTGTCCATAAAAAAGGCTCTTTTGCCACCCAAACAACAGTTTTCTAAAGGACATGCTGATGCTGAGACAAGTAACAAGCCCAACATGAGACATCTGGGAAATTGATGAAACAGTCAAAATTTGTTTTATATGATTTCATAGATTTAGAACTAGCTCATTATTTACACAATGACAGTGATAGCCGCATCTGATTGAGAGTATAACCGTGTAAACTGTATTCATACAGATCAAGCTCTGAGTACAATTTTTTGAGGTTTTAAGTTAAATAAAATAGATTCCAGTTGTACATAACTCAGCTGATCCTGTGCAGTGACTGAACCTAAAGTAAATGGATACTTTATACTAGTCAAGAATTTCTGGCTCCATTTTTTAAGCAAAAACAGTGACTCCAGAAAAGATTGTACTGATTACTGTTCAAGTTAATGTTTGGTTCTTTTTATAACTTTGTTTTTTTTTCCTTTCTGATTGCAACATACACTAATATTGTTGTTGTCAATAAATTTAAACTGTTTCAAATAACAGCTCTGTGCACTAAATTCCAAGCCAAAGAGCTCTCTCTGTTCTACTATGCTTTCATGACCACAGGCGAATTGTACTTTGAGTTGCAGATATATTGGGTAGGGCTGTACTGTGGGGTTTTTTTTGTTATTGTTGATGTTGTTGTTTTGATACTGGGGATCAAACTCGAGACCTTGCACTTGCAAGGCAGGTGTGGAGCTGCTGAACTAAATCCCTGACCCTGTACTATGATTTTTACAGGTAGCTCTTTTATCAGAAGTCGAGGCAGTATGCTATTCTCTAAGTATTGATTGAATCTGGTTAAGAAACCAGGCAAGAGGGAGGCATAATATCAACGATGTTCTTACACAATATTCAAACTTAGGAGATGGGAGAAAAAAGAAGCCAAAAAAGTATGGGAAGCCTTGTTGGAGAAATTACAGGAGAAGAGGCTGAGCCACTGATAACTCAAAGGGAGAGAGATCCAAAAATGTGAGATGAATTGTGGTGTAAACAGATCATGGATGACATCATAAAGGTTTAGAGCCAAAATGCAAGTTATTAATAATGAAAAGGTGAGAGGCAATAGAGAATATCAAGCCAGACCACCAGGCAGTTATCCCAGAAAGGAAAATCCATGCAACAAGTTCATTCTTACAGGCTTCATTTGGGCTTAAAATTCAAAAGTGTACTTAGTGGTCAAGGGAGCAGATTCATATTATATTAAATTCATTTAAGCACTCTGGGTCTCTGCATCGTGACACATCTTTAAGCAAAAAGAATAGGAATTTTCCCCAGTAAGCAAAGAGAAATATCTTTAGTTCTGATTTCTGTCCTGGGGCTAGAATTGAGGTGGAGGAGATAATGCAATAAAAGGAAGGGGGAAGAGAAGAGAAAAACAGCATAGGAGAATGGAAGGGGAAATAATAAATATAAAACATAAAGGGAAGAAAACTGTACTACGGGGAATCCTAAAAGGCATCACCCAGTTGTCCTAGTTTAGCTATTTCCAATTAAGAATGTGGTATTGCCTTATTCCTTCAAGAAGTACAGTTTCTTCTCTTATGAAATGTGAAGAACCCAAGGCGAATGTGGTGGTGGTTGTGATGATGCTAAGATTTGAAAAGCACCCATTAATCACAGCATTTGGAAGGTAATCATAGATCATGAAGCCAAAAGAGTCAGTGGCAAAAGTGGCCATGATTTTTTTTTTTTTTGGCATATTACTGATTTCTTCACTATGAAAGGTTTTCTATTATCAGGGAAGGTATCAAAGTCTTTAGTTCTAAAGAATTTTTTCTACTGTTAATATCTGCCATCACCTAATAGTCTAATATTCAAGGCAGCAATCATATCTCCATTAACTTATTTTATCTTTAAAATACTCTAAAACGGTGGGGAAGGCTTTTTTTGTCTTTTGTTGAAAAAACTTAAAAATTGAAACAAAATTGTTCTCAAAAGTTAACTGTTCTATGAATTATTTAGAAGTATGTTTTTAAATTTTCAAACACATGAGAGATTTTCTTAGATATCTCATTTTCATTAATTCATAATTTGGTTCTGTTTTGGTCAAAAAATTCACTTCATATAATTTTGATTCTTTTAAATATATAGAAGTATGTTATAGTTTAATTGGTGGATGTGTCATGTGAACCTAAAGAAAAAATGTGTATTCTTTAGTAAATGAAAATAGTGTTCGGCACAAATTAATAAGATTTAATAGATCAAATTTAAGCAATATGGTGAGTTTTGTCATTTTTTATCAGTTACCAAAAGACAACTATTAAAATTTCTTAGTAAAAATATAAAAGGCTGGGGATTTGGCTCAGTGGTGCCGCTGCCTGCCTTGCAACCCCAAGGTCCCGAGTTCGATTCCTGGTACCAAAAAAAAAAAAGTAAAATTGCCCAATTTAATTCTATAAAGGTTTATTTTTTGCTTCATATATTAAAACTCTGTAATTAGGTACATAGATATTTGCAATTTTTAAGACTTCCTTATAAATTATCCATTTTATCATTATGAAATAGCCTCCTTTATCTGTAATGATATCATTTATCTTGAAAACCATTTCATTGTTGAGTGGATTTGTGATTTCCTGTAATCCTAGCCTCTTGGGAAGATGAGAAAGCCAGCTGGAAGTTCAAGTAAAACTTAGTATCTGTAGCAAATAAAAATTTTAAAAAATTAAAAATACTGGGAAGTAGCCCAGTGAAAGAATGACCCTGGTTCAATCCTCAGGACAGGGGAAGAAAGAAAGAAAAAAAATGAAAACCATTTTATCACTGCTAAGTCAGTCATTCCAGCCTTCTTATGTTTGCATTACATGATATATCCTTTTCCATCCATACATTTTCAAACTATCAGTAGCTTTATATTTAAAATATATCTGTCTAGCTGGCATGCCGGATCTTGCTTTTTTTGATCCATTTTTCAATCTGTACCCTTTAGATAGGCCAATGCCCAGTTTTGTAAAAATTGAAACTTTCAATTCTTTCAGATATTGTTTTAAAAACTAAAAAGCAAGCCTCAGACTGGGAAAAATATTGCAATGTATATGTCAGAAGGAAATTGCTTTGATAATATGTAAAAAACACTCAGATCTCAATAAGAAGATAATCATATCAGTAAAATAAGGCTAATAATTTTAACAGATACTTATCAAAGGAGATATATGGATGGCAAGGAACTACACCAAAAGTTGCTCAACATCATTAGTCATCAAAGGAACATAAATTAAAATCTTAAGGAGATATCAGTATACACTACAAACCCACTGGAATATTTAAAATTAGAGAGATTGACAATGCCCAGTGTTGGTCAAGGTGCAAAGCAATTGGGATACTCAAACTGCTGATAAAGATGTAAAGTTCAACAGTCTCTTTGGAAAATAGTTTTGCAGTTATTTATAAATATTCTGTCACCATAAGCCTATACAAATATTTACACACAAATGTTCATAGCAACATTATTTATAATATGAGAAACTGAAAAATAGCCCAAATATCCACAAATATATAATTGGAGAAAACAAATTTTGACATATTGATAAAACAGAATACGCACATCATAAAAGAGAATGTACTAGTGTTATATACAACAGTGTTGTTGGATCTCAAAAACGTTATGCTGAGTATGAACTGATTCAGAAAAACACACTAACATGACATTCAAATGACAATCTAGAAAATCCAAGGTAAATAATGAGCAGAAAGCAGATGAGTGGTTTCTTGGGCTACAAGTGGATGTAAAGTCTGGGGAAGGGGGAAGAGATGAATAGCAGGTGGGCAGGATATAAATTAGGATGATGAAAAATAACATCTTTCTTGTAGTGCTGTGTACATTATAGGTTCATTTAAGTGAACATCTGAAACAGGTGGATTTTATTCACAATTACATTGCAGTGAGGTCAATTTAAAAAATAATAATTGGGAATATAGAAGGAAAAGGCACAAACTTTATTCATACCATCAGTTTTCAACACACAAAAAAGAGTGATCTCTGAAAACTATAAAAATTGTTATATGTTTAAAGTCCTCTGATTACTTATTGTCCTAAGGAATATGCATAAAGTTTGATACAAAAAGCCTTTGACTCTCTGCCCCTTCCTCTTTAATACTTGATTGTCATTTTTGGTAATTCCACTGATCTCACCCTAATTCTCCAGATCTACTTTCAGTTCTCTAAGCACACTAAGCCCTATTTTGCATTCAAATCATTGTACATGCCATTCTCCATTTAGAGCTCCTCTCCCTTTCTCAGACCAAAGCAGCATATTATTTCTATGTGTTATGAGGCACTTGAACAAGTTTATTTTAAAAGTTAAGTAAATGAAAACATAGATATAGAACCTGGAGGTTGGTGAACATTTTTGTTTTTTTCTGGAAAATTTTACTAGAAATATTATAATTCCCTAATATGATTTTTACTATTTCAATCTTTGCATTCAACTAGAAATACAGCATTTCACAAAGTAAAACCATTAATACTATAATCTCTCTTTTGAACCATGGTTTAGGAGTATTTTACAAGTATAATCCTATTTAGTGAGAACAGAAATTCTGAACCACGACTTTAACAAAAACCTTTCACTTCTAAGCAAACATGCCCCTGGAAATATAGGTGGAATGTTCCTTTACTGGAGGTGGAAAGACAAAGCATAGCACTATTTGTAGGGGAATCTGGATAATTTTCAAGGAACTTTATAATTTATGGAGTTATCTTAACAGTTATAAACAATAACACAGTGTTAATAGACCAAGTATTAAACAAATTTTGTGTAAGAGAATTCAAAGACCAAGGGAAACCTTGGATTTTTCCTGTATACTAATTAGAAGACATAGAACAGGAACTCTGGTATGCTTACTTTCCATAATTTTATTTTATTTAAAATCACATAAAAGGAATTATATTAGTAATTTTCGGAGAACACTTGTATCATCCATGTTCTTTTGAGCTATTTTGCTTGTGGCTTCTTGAAGAGAGATTGCCCAACCCCATTCTAGAAAAGTCGAAAAGATGTCAAGCTGGAGTGATATACCATACCGGTTGGATTCCTGTGGACAAGTTAAACTCCCTAAATATTAGCTTCCTCTTAAGTAAAATAAGAATGCTAACAGGGATGCCTTGGAGTCATCTTGAGAATTCTCATGCCAAATATATGTACATTTAAAATACACATCACACAATAATTTTCAATTATTGTTCGTTGTCTTAATTATAATTACCTGGGGAGGGAGACAGGAACAGAGACCTGTATAGAACACTAGTTATGAGATGAAGCTGTAGAAAATAAAGAATATCTTCTTCATATGAAAGCATTAAAGACTCGCATATTGATGACTTGGGTACTAGATAATATAAATAGATCTATAGGCAATGAAATTGCAATCAGATAGCAGAGTACAATGGAAGAAAACTCCTGGATGGACAATTCACTGTAATTGTAGAAATGAAGCTCGAAGAGTTTTGCTGAAAGAAATGATTCTGATCATAAACAATCAGAGTTTTTGCAACTGGCTTTTGCAATCCCTTTGCATATATATTTTGTTCTCAATACCAAAATACTGCCAAAAACTGTTGAAATTTTGTTTTCTTTTATGTAGTAATTTATGATCACTGTTGAAAAATATTGGCATCTTGATTTCAGACTTCCCAGTCTTCAGAACTGTAAGAAGTAAATTTTTGTTACATTTAAATTTCCCAGTCTCTGGTATTTTGTTACAGGAGCGTGAATGAACTAAGACATTCATACATTTTAAAATATAGTAATATAGATTCAGCAAGGACTTATCACTAAGTAGGAGAGTATTTCCTTCTTTCTCCTCTCTCTTTAGAACGTATCTCTTAATGTTCCCTTCTTTCTTGACACTTTTTGGAGGTCCTAGTAGCCAAATCCCCTGACATTTGCAAGATGATTCTGTTTTTACTATTTCTAAGCTCTCCTCATTCCAATCCAGCATGAGCACATCAGTCAGATTCATTTTGTAAAACACTATTTAGATCATTTAATCTTATGCTAAAATCCTACAATGACCAAGAAAAGCCTACTTCTTCAACATGACATATAGCCCCTTATCATATAGTGTCAGCTGCCTGGACCTTCCTGTTTTCTACAGTGCATTTCATACTCTGTATGTCACAGAAAGACCCTACATGCTATTCACATGACACTGCTCTGGGCATTGCTGCCCTGATTTCTCTGTCACATGTAAATATCCACATTTTAAAATATTATCTACCCACCTTTCACTGTTCAAATTAAACATCTCCTTATAAGAACCCTATGATGCCTCTCATTTATTTATTTAATAATTTGAAATTTTTCTCTTTCAAATACTTGCATACATAAAATAAACTATGCTTCCACCCACCTTCCATCACAGTTCTCCTCACTTCTTGCAATTCACATCCCATCCCATAGAAATTTCCACACGAGAACATAAAGTACTTCTCCACCATTACTTTTAGCTTGCTCATAATGAAAAATTTAAGATTTATAATATAGGGAAACTAACCCCCATATAACCTCCACCCAGCATCAATAATCAGTGCCAATTTGTCAATTTTCAAATGTATTCTACTTTTAATTTTTTTCTTACAGTATTTTTTTTAAATTCTTGGGTTTATATCAATTTCATCAATAAATATTTCCATATATAATTTTTATTATCTTTAATGAATATATACATGCTCTGATATAAAAATGTGTGTCAGAGTTTATTAATATTCCATTAATGGTTATGTGAAGTTCTCTATTGATGGGTATATAAGTTGTTTATATAGCACAATACTTCTTAACAAAGCAGAATTATTCAGAAATACTATCTTACTTCTTTGTCCATGATGTATTCTTACCAATTCTCTACAGAATTTGTTCCTTTCTATGCTGCATGGAAAGTAATTAAGCTATTTATTTGGATCCACTGATGAAAGATAACTTTGTTTCCCTAGAATCTTCTATAATGCATTTGTAACTTTTCCAAGTCAGGGTTAATTAAACAGTCACTGATAAAAGAGTTAACTTGAACCAATGTAGAGTTAATAAGTGGACTACTTTTATGATTTTTATAGTCAAAATTCTTCAATCTGAATGTGCTTTGTAATAATGAAATAAAGACAAGTTTACACATGACTTTGCCATATTGTAGTAATTCCAACAAGCAAGCACTAAAAGATGAGTCATTGGACGAGTGTTCTCTGCTTTATATAGCTGGTGATATCAGTGAGAAATGATGCAAAAGATGTATTGATGAGAATAGTGTTAACAAGGATATCCTCAAATCCCCATTTCATTACAGGCTTGTGGACAGTGTGTGAAGTCAGTAGCAGTGGTACAACAGAAAATTGGCCTCCTTTTTAACATAGCCACGCTCCACACAAAGCATAATCTGAGATACATTAAGAGGACACTAGACAAAACTTCATTTGAAAAATGTTTCATGGGAAAAATGCTTTCAAGTGTAAAGGCTCTTACTATTAACATATTTTACCTGATTTTTTAGGCAGGGCTTTGAGTCATGGACCAACAAACTCCCTAAAATATAGCCCAAATTTTAGGGTAGACAAACATTTAATATAAGTATTTGGCAGGCAATAATCAATAACTTTTTAATACTGAAAAATTTTTTTAAAGGAAGGCTTATGCCTTTCTCAGATTCCCAAGTTGTAAGCTGATAAAACAAGTAAAATAAGCATTGTTCTAGTATCTGTCAAATCTTCAATCATTCCTGTTTCTTCATTACAGCAATAAATCAATTAAATAACATATGTCTGACTCTTACTTTTCTCTTCATCCCTGCACATTTTCTGCACTGATGAAACTGTTGTGGAATTATCAGGAGTCCTGTTTTTCCAGGATGTGTGGGATAGAAGAGCGAATTGTTCCAATACACATCACACTAGCTAAAACATATCCTTCATGGGAAATTTTTCTACAAGAAATTTGATAAATGAAATCATTATGGGCTAAAGACAATTTTGACAGGAAGAGATTTATTTCAGTTCTTTAGGGATTTTTCCTCCATATAAATTGCTCTAGGATTACATGTGCTTTTATTTTCTCAAAATGAACATTTGCTAAAGAGTCCTTTTGACTGTATTGGTTGACATTTTCTAAATCCTCATAAACTGGCATTTTAGTCTAACAAAGATATAATAAATGCTTAAATATTTTAAGGTCACAGAATGGAATTTGTACATTTGAGTTAAAATTTTGCTGTTGAATGTTACATGTCATGAAAACATTTTCAAGCAAAAACAATGTTATAAAGTAATGAAATATTTACTAATTCTGTACTTCATTTATTTTACTTCTAGCAGCTTTGGCTTGTAATCAAGGTGATCTTTATGAATGTTAAAAACAGCTCCTTGATATAATTATTTGTATCTTCCATTAACCCATCTATCCAGAAGGAAAATAATGGCAAAATATGTAAGGCAGCACATAGGGCTGCTCCATGCTAAGCTTAGTGCAGGTTGAATATTGAATATAGTAGAGGTCATAAGCCAAATAAATACAAAAGCTGATTAAAATCTCTTTTTATTAAAAGTGGTTAGTATTCATTTTGTTAATATGCCAGTCTTACAATGAATATCCCATAAAAAATTAAAAGGTCCACATATTCACCTGTAGTCAAGATAGTAAAAGATAAAATGAAATGTTTTATTCCCTAATGAGATGAAAAAGAATGTAAAATGATGATATCTGAGTTTGGCAAGAGTGTAGAAAAGTTAATATTTCCAATAATATTATTGGTGGTAGAGTAAGTTGATATGATCCATTTGAAATAAAAGTACATAAAAATTTGAAACATGTTCCATTTGAGCAAGTAAGTCAATTTCTGTAATTTTATTTTATTTAAACAATAGCCATGATAATAACTAATATTGATAGAGTGCTCAGTATGTACCAGCATTGATTTAAATGCTTCATACACATGATTTCATCATCACCATAACTGTTGAATTATATGTACCTTCAACACTTAAACTGAGCTATCAAACTACTACTTACAGAAAATCTATAAATAATACACAAAATTAGTACTTCTTTTCTATGTTTTAGGTGCCAAAGTTTTGGTGAATCTTACTTATTAAGACTTGGCACATTATTATTAATTTTCACAAAGCATAGTTCTTTTTTGGTTCATATACTTTTTCATTTTCCCCATTCATAGCTGTCAAGACACTCAGCTCTCTGGCATCTGGGGTGGGATAATTCTGAGGCATGTATTTACCTAAATGCTTACTTTCCAGTCATCCACTGTAATAGCTGGTTAAATAGTGCACCCTCAACTGCCTGTCTTCTATTCCTACATCATTTTTCTTTGTTTCTACAGGTATTCATTATACTACTTGTACTTGAACTTTTGTCTCATATCCTATTTCTGAAAGAACTCAAACTAGGTTATAAGATCTCATCCCTATGCAGAAGTCTTCTTTCAATCTTATGGAACTCCAGTTCATATTTCTATACAGTTGTGAGCATCTGCATGCTTTCAAGGAATGCCAACTTTGGCTTTGGGTTCCATTTTTGTTTTCTTGGGCCACCCAATTTCCTATTTTTACTGTTAAGTTTGTATATATTTGACTTTTTTGCACAATGAAACTAAAACAATGAGGCTTCATGTTGTTTCTATTAGATTTACTAAAAAATGAGAACATCGGGTAATGCCAGGTGTGAATAGGGATATAGGACCACATGAATATACATGTGCTACTGTAGATAGTGACCACTAGTGCTCTTTTCAGTACAGGCTAGCAACCCTTGGGCACTAGAAGTTTATGAGTCCTAGCAATTCTGCTCCTTTGTATGTATTCCAGGAAAATGCTCAGAGGGCTCACAAAGAGACATGTATAAGAATGCTCATTACAGTGTCATTTTTGTTAGCAGGACATTGATGCCAATGTAGGCATCTACCACAAAGGCAGTAGGTGATAACACATGTCACTGTCCACCTTGAAGTACAATGCATCAGAAAAAGCAACAGACTTTACCCCCGAGAGTAATTGAGAGCCACCCCTGGGGACATTAATTCCTATGCACTGCTATATGATGGGCATAGAATGTAGGTGAAAACATTCAACTGCCCTGGAGCTCAAAGTGGGGATCGATGGAGCACTAAGAGCATAATAGCACAAACTTCAAACTACCCTGCTTCACCTGACCCAACATTGAGGTTACTCCAGCCTGTCACTGCTTCTTCAAGATGCTGTCCACTTACAGTTTCTCAAAATAATCTTACACCTGATTTAGCAGGAAAATAATAATCTTTAGGCCAAAACTGACAAGTACCTTCTCCTTGTTCTCCTTTCAATTCCAGATTTCCCAAACCTTCACCAGAACTAGTGGTTGTGGGAATTTCCAGGCTTTGAGATAATCCAAACATTAGTGCCTAAAGACAGAAGGACCCAAGTATCTTGTTCTTGTCTGATGATAATGGCACTTTTAAATTATTACTGGAAATTGAAAATCTTCTGAGTCACACACCTATGACTTCTTCTCTCTATTATGAGCAGCATAACCTTATCTTGTCAAGATACCTCTGCCAGGATAATGGTATATTCTTTTTACTCTTCTTTCAAGTGGTGAAAAATTTAAATGATAGGCAGAAGGTATAGTTTTAGTAGAAACTTTACCTCATCTTCTGGTACAAACATTCTCTCCTGGAAGTAAGAACACCTAGAATAGTCTGAAGATGTAAGGATGGGATGAACAAGTTTATGCCAAATGAGCAAAGCCACTCCTATATCTATATTGTTTTCTAGATCTATGTATTGAGGAAGATGGTGGCGTATAGCTTGCATTGGCTAAAAGTACAATCCACTCCTTGAAGAACAGTGTCCTAGCCCACAGGGTAAGATGAGTGTCATCTTCAAACCAGTTCCTTTCCTACCCTATTCAGAGGACACTTCAAATACCCTGAACTCACAGCTTCTGGGTGATGCAATGGTGTATGTAAGAGCCAATGCACCCAACTGTCATCTGTCCATTGTTGTACTTGCTTCTCAGTAAATGAATTCTATTAGTATAAGGTAACATTAGGTAGGATTGCAGGATGATGAATCTGATACTCTATGACTCATGAATAGAACATTCAAAAAATGTATTGGTTCATCAAGTATTAAAATATCAAAAATCAATATGGTATGTCCTCTAAATGGCACAGTAATTATAGAATAAATAATATAAAAGTAGAAATATGCATCTCTAGTCTAAAACGCATACACTTCTAAACAATTTATGTGTCAAAGAATTATTCATAATGGTTATTATAAAATAATTAGAACCAACAACAAGAGAAATACTATATATCAAAACCTGTAGAGTGCTATAGAATAACACACAGAGAAATTTCCTGAAATGAATATTCTAGGAAAAAAAGAGAATATTCTAGAATACTGTAGAAAAAACCCCTAAAATGTTAATGAAATATAAACATTTAGAAAATACAAAAGAATAAATTTAAAAACCGTAAAATGACTATAATACACTAATTATAATAACAACTGATATCAGTGAACAAGAAATAAAGGAATAATAGAATCATTCTAGCCAAATATTTCAATAGAACAGCATGTCCTCAGTATGCATGAGGTTCTGGGTTTAATCTCTAGCACCTTCCCCCAAATTATGAAATATCCATGTGATAAAAACAAATACAGTCCCATGGCTTCAAAATGAAGAAAATCTATCTGCATGTATGTACACTTTTGAGAAAAGCCAGTTAGAACACTGTGTGCAGTATTTTCTCCACAGTGACTCTGTTGCTATTTGGGGCTGGCTATTCTTGTAGGTAGGAAAGCTGGTCTGTGATTGTAGGGTGACCAGCAGCTGGTGAAATCACTACCATTATAGTTGTGACAACCAAAGACTGTTCTAGATATTGCCAAATGTTTCTTTTGGACAAAACATCACAGATGCTGTTCTTTGCTGGTTACGCCTATCCTGGGACCTGATGAACAAATTGGTGGGCAATGCAGAGGCCAGTAAGCTCTGTTGTTTAGACTGCATCTCAGTATCAGGAGAGAGTTCACCCTCTGGCCTTTTAAAGCAGGTGGTATTGACAGGTTTTAACTCAGCTCTCTTTCTCTATGATTGTCCACAAACATTACTTGTCCTTGTCAACAATGATTTTTCCTTATCTTCACTTTCTCTTTTTTCTATTCTTATCAATTCCTGCCATATAAAATGTGCAGACAAGTTTGACATTGAATATAAGATGAAAATGTCTAGCACAGTGTCTAGAACATAGCAGGCTCTGAGTAAGTAGGCATTCTATTACATAGAATGGTAGTACATTCTGTGACTTAAAAGAGAAGCAGAGAGGGGCATTTAAAAAAATAAAATGAAATTAGAGATCTAAATTCTCATCAGAATTTCTGATTCTTTCCAAGAAGTATTTTTCATTTATTATAAATTCAACTCCAAGAATTAGACACAGGAAAATCCTTTGGTGGTCAGATATCACCTATTTAGGGCTCAGTGCAGTTTTGAATTGTATAATCTGTGGAATGGAATGGAACCGAAACTTCTGTTACTGGGTTTAAGCATGGTTGATTATAGGCGTGAGTGAGACAGAATGCTTTCTTTTAATGCATAGCAGAGAGACGGGTTCGTAGGTACTCCACAAGGGAAGAATCTAAGACTTTTGCTAGGAACATCAGTATAGCACGAATGAGATTTTCAGCTCCTGCCAGCAAAACAATCATCCCTTCTTTGTGCTAGTTCTCAGCAGGAGACTTTGCTGGTGACCGAGTAAGTTGTACCTAAGGCACTGAGGCAGAGGAGCAAGGCTCTAGAAAACAAAAATTTAGAGTCTTTATTATACTACAGACTGAATTTTTTAACTCAGTCGACAAGTTTGAAAGTTTCTGATCCTATACACCTGAGTGCTTTCTAGAGTGACCAAAATTGCCCTTAAAGGGCCACAGTTTTCCAATAAACCCCAAGACAACTTTTCTTTTTGGGGCCAATCTCTATATTTGTGTGTGTGTGTGTGTGTGTGTTACTAGGAATTGAACCTAGTGCCTTTGCATTGTGCCAGCCCTTTGCATTTTTTCTTTTGACACAGATTCTGCTAAGTTGCCCAGGCAAACCTTGAAATTGCAAACTTCAAACTTGTAATCCTCCTCCTGAGTAGCCAAACACTCCTATCTTAAAGATTTAACCTCTTAAGTCATTGTTTCAGTGGCCTCAACCTCATTTGTATTTTAAAATAAACTTTACTTAGGGTTATTCCTAAATAGTTACTGGTTTGAGTTTTCCAATGGACTCCAAAGTAAATCTATGACTAAAAACAACATTTTCTCCAATGCTAGTGAGAGAGAAATGTGGATCTTTCTGCAACCTAATGAGTCCTGTAGAGACATTCATTTCCATTATCTCAAGATTGGCCTGTCTTCTCCTGCGCCCTCATGACAGTTCTTTAACCACATAGCTGACAAGATCTAGAGGAAACTGTTTCTCAGGCAGGCAGATCTAATGGTTCTGCTGTTAAACCAATAGGCTGGGATGACAGCATATGAAGAAATACTTTTATTTTGCTTACTTAGGTATATTTCATTGATTGTTCAAAAATATATTAATTTTATAAAGAGAAAAAAATAGATTTTAAAAATATTTAAAAGAGAAACCACTTCTTCCCTTCAGAATTTATCATAAAATAATGTACAATCTCAGATTTTAAGTGTCTGTACTGTTTTTAGCTCCAAATTAGTTGTTCCAAAATAATACAAGATGGAATATCTTTCTTCAGCTATTAGTCCCAAACAGTACAATTACTCTGACTTGTTTTTCCTGATATGATGTTGATAAGCACAAACCACATACTGATATTTTGATGTGAACTTAAATACAACAATAAAAATCTGATAGATACAAAAATCTCAGCATAGAAAACTGAAGTCTATCAGCAATCAGTAGAAAGAAAGAGAAAGAAAGAAAGGGTGGGCTAACTCTCTGCCTGGTAGAAATTTTCACTATACAGTAATTACTTTGGTATTGTAAATACAGATCTATTTCTATGCTTTAACAATAAGAAATAGCATATGCTAATATAAGTACTGAAAAATTAATTCCTTGCTTTAATATTTGAAAGTACCAATTAATATTGTTATTTGTATAAAAAAGAGTATGATAAATTCTTCTCTATACAATAAAAATATTTATGGTGTTTTTCTCTTCAAAAGACATTCCTCTATCTTACTGTGACAATTACCTAAGGCTATATTTAAGTACCCAATAATTAAAAACTCCTAACCTGGTAATTTATTTTTTTCTTGATTTTAATCCCTTTTTTATTTCTTAATAACTCTATCATTTTGAAAGAAAAAACAAAGAAAGTTATTATATGTTTCAAGGCTCTCACAGGAGGGAGCACTTTAATAGAAGCTAAAAAATTTATACCAAATATGCTAGAAATGATCCGTGAAACTACACCCAATGTACAGGGCCATGAGTGCTCAACAGAGGACTTAATTCTTCTTGAAGGCATATCTTCCTGTCTCAGAAAGCTTAAGAACTTAGCAAAATTTACCATCTGTCTGAAAGAATGTAGGCATCCACTTTAAATGTTGAGCCTTTAAATCTATTGTTTGCAAAGCATTCACTGCAGCAACATTTATACATAAATTCCTTTAAGAATACATTTTGATGGTGACAGCTACATTATTTTTAGCTTTGCCAAACAGATGCAGACTATAATTATGACAACAAAAATTTTTGAATGACATTAGTTTTTTATAATATAATATTTTATGTTAGTCACACAAACTGTTAGTGTTCAGAACCCGCACCCAGGGCCACACATGCTCGACTGGTATTTGGGTTAGTACTATTTCTAGGAATCATTGCTCATAGCACACAAGGCTGCAATATCCAGGAATCACCCTCTGAAATTTTCCAGTCCTATAATGGAGACTCTCTCCCTGGATACTTCTTGCTTTACATCATTTCCCAACGGATTAATTTCCTACTCTTCTAAGAGCTACTGTTGCTATGTGCTCTCCAGATCTATTTTTGATCACTTTGTCAACTTATTAACTGATGTGTGCTAAATCTCTACACTAGGAATCACACCGTCTTTTCTTATTCCAGACAATTTCCCACAAAAAATGTAAAATCAGCCATTGATTTGTAGGTCAGACTCATTGGAAATAGAGAATAGACTAAAATTGACTCAACAACAAAACAAGACTATAAAGCATAGTTTTTAGTGAGCAATATGGCTAGATGGAATTGTGATTCTGTTAATGAGAAAGTTTTAAATCCTAAGCAACAGTCATAAACTGATGAAGGATAAAAGAGAGGAGAAAGAAAATATGGAGGAGAAATTGAGAAGAAAGAAGCAATAAAACTGGTTTGGAGACATCTTTAAAGGAGTACAATGAAAGGTGTCCATATTCCAAGTAAAAGGGCCTGCGCTGCAGGTCATCTCTGAGATTACACAGTTGCGTTCAGGGTGTCAGTGAACCCCAAAGCCTCTGATTCCTCTAATCTGATGTGAAAGGAATCCATGGGTTAGGGAAGGAGTTTTAAAGTTTTTTCCCAATTCTAATACTTTTGTAGAAAAGGTAAATGATTAAACTTCAAAACAAACTAGGATTTTTAAGACAAAAATTGCCTTTTCAATAAAACAACACAGGAAATTCATTGTGGTCTTCCGCGCAACCATACTATTTGAAACTTCTGTGAAAGGTATATTTATAGCTAGCATACTGGGAACATTTTCTGTCCCCTTTGTATTGATATTCTGTGACCATTGGAATTAGGAAATGTTTTAATTTTTTTAATCTACATTTTTTGAACTCAGGCACCATATTTTTGATGTTTTTGATATTCACTGCAATAAGAACTGTGAGGAAGCTCTTGATGGATAACAGAAAAACTCTTAATTTTTTTCTTTAGATCAAGACCTCAAATTCTACTAACTGCTAACTACCCTTTCTAAGACTAGTTTTATGGCTAAAACTTGACACCTTATTTAATGCTTTTAATCACTATGTGTCATGTGTATTTGATTCCTCAAAAGCTTTTCTGCACAAGTAATTTTCTCCACACACACAAACACACACACATACAAACTGTTAAAACAAATAAATAAATTCAGCACAGTTACAGGATACAAAAATCAACACATAAAAATCAATTGTACCTTTTTTTCCCCATTAAGTTTATTGGTACATTTTAGGTATACATGACAGCTATATTCATCATTGGGATCTTGTACATTTGCATGATGTACCTTGGTTCTTATTTTTTCCCCATCCCCTGTACTCCCTTCACCCCCTCCACCCTTCCCTATTTACAAAGACTTTGTTTCCATTTTTTCCTTTTCTCATATTTTTTTCTTTTCCTTTCTTT
>NW_004624783.1:11632012-11656712 GCF_000247695.1 Heterocephalus glaber
GCTTGCGCAGCAGGCAGTGAAACCACTGAGCTAAATCCCCGGCCCTTAGTTACTTTTCTTGTTACAGACACAAAATACCTGACACCTACCTTCCTTAAAGAAGGAAGGGCTTATTTCAAGTCACAATTTTAGAAGTTTCAGACCCTAGTCAGTTGGCTTTAAGGCAGGATGACATGGCAGAGGTGCATTACAGAGGAGAATCAGTTCATGGAATGGCAGGCAGAGGGCAGCAAGCAGCAGCAGCGAAACTACCTTTCCCTTTTATCCCATCCAGGCTACAAGTGTTTTGGGTGGTGCTACCTATACACAGGGCAGGGATTCTGTCTTCAGTAAATTCATTCAGCCAAACCCAGAACTATGCTAATCCCAATCAGTTGACTAATTTAGTACCACACACCTTTATTCCTAGTATCACATACCCTAAATCCAGTAAGTTCTGAAAAGCCCCACCTATGAGCCTATGAGCCTTTGAGGGGATATCTAGATATAAGCCCTAATACCTCGGATACCTAAGAATGCTGAAAGAAACAGAGTAACTCCAGTAAGAAAAAATGACAGAGAAGATTTGCTTTGCTTGTTACTCTAGAATAGTGTAAAGGTAATATGAACCACCTACAATGAAAAGATTGTAATTCTGTCCCTACTTACAGTTTGTAGAAAATTTTCCTTGCTAAAATTTTCAGAAAGTAGCATAGGGTGAATACATTAAAAATGCATATTAGCATCAGCCATGTCCCAAGAGTGTTTGATGAATTCATTTGCACAGTCTTAAAATGCAAAAGGGCGAGAACTACAGTGTCTCACACACACACACACACACACACACACACACACACACAAACACACGAAGACTTATATTGATGACAGAGTTCTAACTTTACCAAAAATTAATATGAAAATTGTCTGAGTAAAAAAATAAGAATTGAAAGTCAATAATAGAGAAGTTAAATAAAGGAAGCAATTTCAAATCTCTATAAGTGTTTTTTCATTCTGTGATTGGAGAGTTTAATTTTGGAATCCTTGTTGCTGGTAACCTTGATTTTCTTTGGGTAGCCTATCTGCTAGAAAGTGACAGAGGAGAGAAGGCTGGTTTCAGAAAAATTCTGAGCCAGCTGGTGAGATCACTGAACCTGAGAAGGCAGAAGGGAGAAGAGATAGCTCGCAACTGGAAGGGTTGAGGTCAGAGCTGTAGCACTAAAGCTTCCATGGGCAAGGCTGAGTGGTTCAGGGTCCCACACCGCACTCCTTCTGAAAGACTTTTTATATAAAAAATAAAAGCTAACAAGACTAAGTCAATTCTCTTCCTTTAAAAACATATAACAATTTTTAACATTGTCTTTTATGTTACCACTAGGCTGTTAGCTATGAAGAGCATATTTATCAACTCTATAGGGGTAGCATTTATAAAGCCTTTTTCTCTATGTTCTTTATAAAGGCTACTATATTGCCATATTGTATATCTGAAATGCTTTCTGCAGAGTAAACAATGGCCGTGGAAGGAATGAACTGTCCTTTCTATTGAAAGAGAAGTTAAATTATTCAGGAAAACTTTTAGAAAAACTAAGCTGTGAATCTTTGCAATGAATTTTGTGTGCTGTGATAAATTAGTTTTAAAGAGCTTTAGCTTTTCTCGTACTAATTGAATTGGCTGTTAGTAAATCATTAAACAGCTCTTGTGCCTATAATATTGTATTTTAAAGTATAGTCATTTATTTGGATAATTATATTACATAAAAATAAATATATACACTTATAAATAATATATAACATATTGTTAATTTAATATAATAATAATATATATAGCCCTCTGTATTCATGGGTTCCACATAGGTTCAACTAAATATAAACCTAAAGTATTTTTTAAAATTACATCTATAGTGAACATATGCAGACTTTTTCTTGTAATCATTCCCTAAAATTAGGTATAACAATTTTACATGGTATTTATGTTGTATTAGATATTACAAATATTTTAGAAATTATTTAAATTATATCAGAATATGTTCACAGATTATATGCAAATCTCATACTATTTTATATAACAGACTTGATCCTTCACATTTGTTTTGTAACAAATACCCCAGTGATACCAGGGACCACTGGAGATATTCATATGTGTGCAGATATGCACATTTACACAGACAAACACACATACAAATTGACTATAGTGTGCTTATTGACAATATAAAACAACAAAAAGTGGAAATATTTGCTCTTTTGTGAACTCTTCTGTGTCTTCATGCAGCAGGGATTATTCAAAAGCATACCTCAAGTCTTTTGCAAAGCACACTGAAAGTTAATTGTTTTCCTACTTCCATGTGGAACCATTGGTTAGAGTCCTGCTATAGGCAATTGTCAGTGGTGACCTGGAGATCAGATTGCATTCATCAGCCACTATCTACTTCATACCCACTGCACACTTCGTTTTTATCAAGAAGATTTGCAGACAAATTCATGGCATTTGTTTTGAAAAAAAAAAAAAGAATTCTTATGCACATTTATCATATGAGTTAGGTTATTTATTTTCTTCGGTATTTACATTGATGTATTATCAATCATTTTTCATTTATAATTATGAAATTGCCTTTCCAAGATTTGTGACAATTTTAATAGGCTAAGAATATACATTGATTTTTCAAAGCTTTGTAGCTCTTGTTTCAGATCTAAGTGAAGTTATTCTATTCCTTTAAATAATATTACAGACTTACTGTTCCCCTGGAATCTCTGCAATCAGCTGTGTATTGAGACCCTCATCCAATTTAGTTCATACCTGTATGTGGTATGGATATGTATTGTGGGGAAAAAAAACCCAGACATCAACAGCTTAAACTTCAAAGCAGACTAAAAATGAAATAAATTAAACCCATAGCATACAACTCACATCTTTCCATTCTTTATTATTTGGGTGTAACTTACCAATAAGACATTAAATTTTTCATATGTTAGTTACTCCGATAATTTCTTCTACTATGTGGTAACATCCTGATTATCAAAGATGATAAGGATCATTTAGTAAGTACATGCAAATTGTCCATAGGGTAGAGGAATTAGAGTGTAGACTGAACTGTAGCATCTTGCTACATAAGCGGAGCCATCTGCAGAGACATTTATCGTCCTGTCCTACTTTAGTATTTCCCAAGCACAGGTCTACTTTACTCCATTACCTATGGACATATACAAAAAAAAACTATTTCTTAATTACTCTGGCAGCAAACTTAGATTAATATTCTAAGGAAATAGGCAATAAAACTCTTGGGTTAAATTTTCTGGAAAATGTGATCAGTTGAATGCCTGTGTGCCATGACTAGATTGATATATAATTAGGCCAGGGATTTAGCTCAGTGGCATTATATCTGCCTCACAACTGCAAGGTCCAAAGTTCAATCCCTGATACCATTAAAAAAAAAAGCCATAATGAGACAAAAAGAAAGAAAAAAAGAAGAATTTCAGATACTTGCATTGCTAGTGACTCTGCAAAGACAAGTGCCTATAACCTGAAATTTAATTAAAACATTCTAAAATGGTTCCTTTTTCACTACTACTCTATTTTGCCAATAAAAACTGACAAAAATTTTTATTTTTAAGACAAGCATAAATTTAACATAAAGCATAAAACATTGAGGAACGTTCTCAAGAACTGACATCTTTGGATTATATGCCAAGATTGCTTTTTTTTTTTTCTCCTATGCATTTAAGCAAACTTCTTTATCTCAAATACTTTGTAGACCAGAATACTAGCTATGGTGGTACTAGGAGTCAGGGAGACTCCTGAAAGAATGGTAACTTTCAAGAAGATGGGGCAATTCTATTCATGGAGACTTTTGAACTATTTTCCATAAAATAGCTATTTTAAGGAAGAATAAAATGTATGCTATAAAGGATAGAGGGTAACAATGAATGAGAAAGTCCGATTAAATAGTGATATCCCTTCATTATTATTATTGGTTTCCTTGATGTACCAGAATAATAAAGTTCCTTGAATTCAAGCCATATATTTCTCTAAGTCTGGATAATCTAGGGACTCAAACAGAGTGCTCTATTTAGGTCAGTGTCCATCATATATTTAGCAAATTGCAGCATATTAAAATTTTATAATGATTCTTAGACCTTGTAGAACTTCACTTAAAAGGCCATTTCAATCAAGATATTTTATGTACTGAAACTTGTTCACAAAGTATCAAAAGTAATTTGTTTCATGATGTTATTGCTGATTTTTCCTACTGAAAGAAATTAATAATAACTGGGTTTTTAAATTTTTCAATTTTCCCCAAAGAGCAGGCCTAGAAAAGGAAATTTCTAAACGGTATACAATCTTGGTATTTCAGGTCTCTCAGGTCATCATCATGAAGACTGTACTAGAGAACCTCTACCCCTTAACTAGAATAGATGTAATTTTATTTGTTTTACGTATCATAAGATTGTGTTTGAAAATGTGATAAACTAATACATACATTTCTGAAAATATCTCTTCACATAATTTAGAAAAGGTAAATAACACTCTTGAAGTGACTTGTGATTATAATGAGTAAGTGAATGCTACAGTTGTTTAAATAATTGTTTATAGTTCTTACAACTTGTACTGTGAAAACTCTTTAGAGTTACCAGTGAGCATTGCTGACATTCAGCTGTATTACTTATGTGTTAATGAACTTGCCAGTGTTCTAGCTGATTGATTAGGGTTTCTGCTAAAGCAGTTGGTAAATAGTTTAATATAATCATTTCTTTTAGGTGCCATGTAACCTTAATTGTTTTGTATAAATTCTTCCGTATTTGTAGATATGACAATGTGCTTTGAAAACATCACTAGAGATGGGGAATAAGAAAACACGAGAGAAGTACAAGAAAATGAAGAGAATTAAAAACTAGACCACTTTTCAGAGCTTATCAGTTCATCTGATGGAAATCTTATCTGATCAACATCATGCAGTAAGTCATAGTCATAGACTATTGTCACCAACTACAAGTGATTTCAACTCATCACAAGATGGTTAAGTAATTGGTAAAGAATACTCCCCCCTAAGAGTGATTAGAGAATTCCGCTACCTTGTTCAGTCTGAAGGATTTGGTCCCTATGGTGGGTATTGAATGGGTAGTTAGAATGGCAACTGCCTATTTTAAAATAGGAAAATATGAATATTGAATAAGTGCAACCAATTTATAATACTGTATAGAGATGATGTCAGGACAATTCTATGACTGCATCTGCATTAATTTCAAATAGGCTAAGAAAAACAAGATTCATTCTAATGTATATTATCCCATCTTTCTTTTCTAAAGATAAAGTAACCCTAGTATTAAACTGACTTTGTGTTGGTTTTAGGTGGTGGTAATTCTGTTCTCTACATCACTATAAAGAACTCACTTTGGTGTTAGAAACAGCCAGACACTACCTATGATTTGAAATATTATAAACATAGACTCACAAACCATACATAAATTAAACCCTTGATTAAACTTGGTTTTTTCCTGAATTATATTAGATCAAAATAGACAGATTTGTTTATTTAAATGTGGGCAGTAACCAGTTCTAAGGATCAGGAAAAAGCTTCTGGTAACATTGGTGGCTCATTTCCCAACTGTTATAAATCTTCTACCAGACTTAAAACATGTTCCTCCTAAATTCTGCAATCTAAGAAACCTAAAAACATGCATTTGTTGTTTTTGTTGGTATTGCTATTGCTGTTGGCATTGGTATTGCTTTGGAGAAGCATGGATGGGAGTGCTCTGAGTAGTCTCTGCATGAAAAGTTCATCTTTCAAGTTGAATTCTGTCTTGGAAAGGGAACAAACAAATAAGCACTGAATTCTTTTAAACTATTATTCTTTTCCTAAGAAGAATTCAAGAAAATTAATTCATTAGATTTTTAATATCAACAAAAGATAAGTTTCTTTCTATGAAACTTTCTTTTCTTTTATTTAAATTGCCAATATTTGAAAAAAGTGACAATAAATGAAGAAAATGGTTTTCTTTTAGAAAACTGTCAAGTAAACATGAATGATAAATGGGGTAACAAAGGAACAACATTAATAGAAGGATAAGAAAAATATACAATTCTGTGTTAAATTACACTACAGCAGATAAACAAATTTGGTGAATCATATCCTGACTGATAACATAGTTAACCAAAGAAAAATGTGAAAATGAACAAAAAAAATATATTCCAAAAAGCTACAAGGATTAGAATGACAGTTGGGTAGATGAGATGTACCAGGAAGTGAAAGAATTTTATGTTTGAGCAAGTCATGTGTCAAATCTGCAAGGGACTGAATGTTATTTAAAATCTGATAGATGAAAATTGAAATGTATTGCTTAAAGAATAAAACCTAAGATGAAACTGAATGTAGCATTTATTACTAAATGAGCTAAAGCTACAGAATTTGTACTAAAAGTCAGATTTATAAGAAATAATATCCACTGGAAAGCATGTGACCAATCTTATGTCCAAGTAAAGGAGTTACTGGTGTTCAACTTATATAAATATGAGCATAATAAAATGAATGGATGTTTATTTCCCAGGGTGCCCTATTCTGCCAAATATCTGAAAAGGTAAGTGCAAATTTGCACACAGAGAGTTGTGAATCATTTCTTGAAAACTTATGAAACAAATAGGTTATTGTGATTTAGTATGAAACATCATATGTTCAAGACGGCTGGTTATAATAAATTATAAGAAGGAAAAAATACATAGAAACACACAACAGTGAAATATTTCTTAAATACTGGGTTTTTTAATTCTACATTATTGATATTTTGGTATTCTGGAGGAGAGAAAAGTCTGCCTCTTATTTCATTGGCTGAGCTGAGGCACCCCACTACTTGGGCAATTCTGGGTTTTTTTTAGTACCGGGGATCGAACTCGCGTCCTTGCGCTTGCGCAGCAGGCTGCACAACCACTGAACTAAATCTCCAGCCCCCAACTTGGGCAGTTCTTGACAATGAATAATGTTAAACTACTTGGGCAGATAAAGAGTTCAAGAAATTCTTGGTTTGTCATTTGTTAGAAGATAATTCATTAAAACCAGTTCAGTGACGTCAAGCTGATAACATTTAAGTTCCAACAGCTATAAATCTCATACTCGTTTAGTACTTGGCTACATAAACTAATAGTACTGATAATCAAGGGCTAAGTAAGTCTCTTTTGAAAAAAAGAAAACATTGATCCCATTGAGAACAAAGTCCACTTTAAATGACTCCCAATCAGAAAATAGTTGTCTTGAACTCAGTTACTTACTCTTATAAAAAAGATAATTTCTCTGAAAATGTAGCTGAACTATAAACTCTCTCTTCTCAATCATGTCCAACAGATGCCCAACCCAAATCTTAGGTGTCTCTCGAACTCCTTTGTGTATTTACTAACTTTCATCTCTTCGATCCACACCATTTCTCTGGCTAATGAGTGTTAACAGCCACCTATACTGATGCTTCTGTGTCCTGCCTTTCCCTTGACCAATGCCTGCCTCAACACTGCAGTGAAGTGAGTAGAACAATTATGACACTGTGTTGCTTTTTCCTAGTATTTTCTCAGTTACTCATATTAAATTATGTTTTTGAGGAAGAGAAATCATGATTTCAAAATCATTAAAGCCCACTACTGGTGGGAGTGTAGACTGGTGTAACCACTGTGGAAATCATTATGGAGATACCTCAAAGAACTAGGATTGGAAGTCCCATTTGACCTAGGTATTCTGCAGTTGGGTATCTTCCCTAAAGAATTAAAAGAATCATACCACAGTGATATATGTGCACCCATATTCATAGCAGTGCAATTCGTGATAGCTAAAACTTGGAAACAGCCCAAATGGCCATCAACTGGAGACTGGAAAAAGAAAATGTGGTGGGTTTTTTTTGTTTTGTTTTGTTTCTGTTTTTAATAAAATGGAGTATTATCCAGCCATAAAGAATGAGAAACTAGGGACATTTATACCTAAATGGATGCACATTGATGTGATACTCTTAAATGAAATAAATAGGACATACATGTGTAAATGCCAAAGTTTTTCTAGTGTGAGAAAACAAAAGTGTAAATAAGGACTAAAGGTATAATAGATAATATGAATTAGGAAGAAAAGGTGCAAAGGGGAAGGGGAAATGGGAGGGGTAGGGTAAAGAAAGAAGGGAATGGAATTAATGTGAGAAAAAGAAAAACAGAAACAAAGTCATTGTAGATAGGGAGGAATGGAGGGGTTGAAGGGAGGGCAGGGGAATGGGGAAAAAATAAGAGCCAAGATGGATGATGTAAAGGTGCAAATTTCCAGTGATGAATGTCATTATATTGTATACCTTAAATGTACCAATAAAATTAATTAAAAAATCATTAAAACCCAGTACCTGACACATATTATGCTCATTATTTTTTAAATGAATGAAGTAATAAATGAATAACTGGACCAATTATTTGGAAGGTCCTATAGTTATAAGACTAAAATTACAAATGATGATTAGCACAAAGAAATACTACCTCTAGAACTATAGTGTGGGTTCAGCATGAAGTAGATGAAATTTACCCTTATCTATACTATTTAATGTGCATTCATAGCATTACCCTTATGGGCAAATCCACTCCAAATTCCAAATTACTGAATAATTCCACAGATGGTTTATAACACACACCAGTTATAAAGCAGGACTTAATTTATTTAAAACAAATAGCATCCATTAGAACTAATAAAGTTTGTAAAAATTGTGAAATACAACAAATAAATAAAAACAGAGTGCTTTCTACCCTAAAGTTAGAATGTCACAGATGGCAAGAGAAAATAAAATGATTAAGGTACACTCTGAAAAAGTGGACAGTGTACCCAAGGAAAAAATCGCAGATATAAATTGTGTTGTCTCCATTTCCAGTTTGACAAGTCAGATGTACTAGTTCACTGTGGAATCCTTTGAAAGTATTGCTTTTAAAATCCTTCAGGGTTTTTTGTCCATTTCAACTGACAGGCTATAAATAAATGTTGACATGGCATTATTGTGTATCTGTTCCACTCCACTGATATTTTTTCTATTTCCTGAGAAAGACAATACACAACAGCAAAGAGAAAGGTAGCAGGATGACATGTTTTTAATATTGGGACTCAGTTACTTGCTGAAAATCTTCTTTAAACAAGATTAATGATAACTGGGATGGTTTAAGACTGTTCTTAATTTCTTTATCAATAAAATTATAGAGGAGATGAGCTAGGTCTAAAACACTGTGCTTCTTGGATGTGTTCCTTAGAGTTTATTAAGATTGTCAAAGTCCAAAAGTAAAGATTGTCCTTTACCATCTTCTAATGTCCAATGAGCTTTCAAATACTCTCAATCATATGTTCTCTTGGGAACAATTTAGTAGGAACTTTGTCCAAGGGACAGATTGAGTTGAACTATAAAAACCTGAAAACAATGAGTGAGTGTGAGAGTACAAACTAAGCCTTTTACAAAATCACCAACTGATAAGAGGCACTGCTGATTATTAGCCCCATTTGACAATAGTTCAGAATATCATAATGCTTACAACAATTGTAAGATTTCCCAGTTAATGCTGAAATTAATTCATTCTAGTTAAAATACTATTTGGTGCTTTGAAGTCGGTGAAAAGTAAAGATATGGGAAGTGGACAGGTAAAGTTGAGGATGGAAGAAAAAGACGATCAAATGAATTAAATATAGGTACTTTCAGTCCTCCCACCCAAATTAAAAGATGGTCTATCATTTGTTCCCTAAGAGAACACTTAGGGAAATTCATCAACAGTAATTTTAGTAAAGTGAATTGGTCAAAGATCATCTCTATGCCATTAAATTAAGCAGGGTTTGGGAAGCATCAAACATTCTGTTGTGAGACTATAAGGAACCTTGTACAAATTGTTTCAACAAAATTTTATATTCTAAGCATTCAGTGTACTTATTAATGGCAATATAAAATGCCAAGTTTGATTTCTTAATAAATAATTAATAGCACCAATTTTCTTAATAGAAGGTTAATATAAATAAATATTTGGGGTGTGTGTGTGTGGTGCTAGGGATTGAACCCAGGGCCTCACACATTCTAGGCAAATGCTCTACCATTGAGTTACATATCCAACCCATTAAGGGATTTTTTTCAATCACTTTGCTAAAAAGTGTTTATAGAAAACAAAAATTTAAATTTTTATTGTTCTAAGACTACCAAATTCTGTATAGAAAAAGGTATGCAAAAATAAAGTCTTTATTTATGCTACACACATTTTCAAGGAAATTAGGAAAATCTTTTTTTTTTTAATTAGGAAAATCTTTAATGTATCTAGTTCACTGGATTTCACAAGCTGTTATGTAAAATTCCTTTTCTTTAGTATACATTAAAAATAGTTAATAGCTTGGAGTATTTTCCTGAGTATAAAGACAATAGCAATTTAGTGCAGTGTTTAAGAATACAAATATCTATTTTATGTAATATGAAACAACATGGTGAATATAATCTTAGAGCTTTGGGATTTATCAGGTTATTGTTTGCATAAGTAATATTGCACAAAAATTAAATAATTTTGGTCTAAGAGCATATGGGCAGAATTTATAATCCAAAATAAAGGGTTATGTAAGCTTGAACAACTCAATCCTTCACAGATGATGGAGAAAATGATGCCCCGTGATTTTTTGATTGTTGTGAAATGCCACAATTTTTAATCTAATAATTCCACCTAGATTTATTGGCCATCTGCTATGTGCACAACACTATGGTGTCTTTTTTGTTCATTTGGGTGTTTTATTCTCAGTACATATTCTTAAGAGGGTACAATTTAATATCTCAATTTCTTACCTTGCAAATTAAAAATGTATGGGCTCACATTTACCATATTCCCGAGAAACAGAAAGACACCTTATTTTACATTAGAACTTTTTAGTTATTAGTTGCCCACCACTGATAACTAAATAACCCTTCTTTTTAATGGATATGTTCTAATTTTAAGTAATCTTTTCCTCACCTTGATCCACAATATGTTCCTTTAATATAACTGTATTATTTTGCACTGACTTCTAGATTTATAGAGATGGCATCTAACTTAATAAAATATAACAGCTACTTCAAATATTTAAGGTGACTTTGGTTATAACCCTGACTACTTTATTGGTCTGAACCTCAGACTGTAAGTTCTCACCTCCAAAAACACCACCAAACTCCAGATGTAGTTAAGAAATCAAAGCAGTATTTTTATTTTTTTTGCAAAAAAAATGTTAGAGAAGTTTATAACATTGAGTCTGCCTTTTAATAAGTCTCTTCATACTTAGTACCCAGATAAGCTCAATTAACTATGGCATCTCAATATTTAACTTAATCTTCTTTTTAATTTATTTGGGACTAGAAATTATTAGCTGATCAAGAAAAAATACTGGTAAGAATTTGGTCATGCTGAACCCACAAGAAGTGGGGCAGGGAAACAAGGCAATGCTCTTCATCTGAGCAAAGACTGCTATCTAAAAGAAGTATCAAAGAATGCTGGGCTCCTAAGTTATATCCAGACTTTGAGGTTTTCACAGTTAATATTGTCATATTAGAGTACTCTGTTCCCTGTTGTTTTATAAAGTAGTACATTTAACTTTTGTTATAGAAAAATAAGAGCATTTAGAGTAAAAGGTCAAGATAATAAATCTGCTCACATGAACCCAGCCTATCTAGCCACTATTGATTTTGTTATTCGTATCTGTTCCAAACACTTCCTGTAACAACATTAAGGCTCATCAATCAAGCTTATCCTATACATAAAACATGTACAGGAAAACTGAATAGGAAATTCTTATTCTTCAGCATTTAGTATCCTGCCTACCTAGCAGTATTTTGTAATCAGTAACATATTTCATACATGATAAACAGTACTCTGCTTGGAAAATGATCATTCTATCTTTATTGCTGAGCTAGTTCTGCCCTTTGAAATAATAGTAAAAACTATTTCCATGAATTTCATTAAAAATTAAAATATCTTACTAATGATCTTAAACCAAATCAGACATGAAAAGCAAAGATTTTAAGTATAAAAGCTTACCCAACTCAATTGTATCATATTAAAAATCTAAATAGAATCACAAAAAAGTTATCCTTGGACATTATAAATATTTAAAATATGAAGAGCAGACAAAAATAACATCCAGAACATATTTACAATAATAATTTATCTTTCAAAATAATATACCTTTCATATATATATGCAAGGAAAAATGTATGGACTGAAAATTCAGAAAAGATGATTCATAAATGATTAATAATTAAGTGGGCAGATGCTCAATTTCACTAATAGTCTGGAAAATGCAAATTAGAAGAGTAAAATGCAGCATCTCACCTCAAACGGACCAATGTTTAGTCTAACAAAACTAAGTGTAGGCAATATACAGGTAAATGAGTATTCTCGACATCTGCTAAGTTGGAGTGGAAATTGGTATATCTCTTTTTAGAGCAATGTAGCAATGGCATTCTTCTACCTTACAATTCAGCATTCCCCTTCTAAGTTTCTAGCCTTGAGAAAGTTTTGGCCCCTTGTTCAGTGTAATAGCATTTGGATATGGGGCCTTTGAGGAATAATTAAATTAGATGAGGTCATGAAGGTGGTACCTTCATGTTGAGATTAATCAGGGAGGGGGAGGAGGATGAGGAGGGAAGAGGGGAAGGAAAGAGAGAGGAAAAGTGGAAGAGAAGGAGGAGAATTTTCTCTCTACCATGTGAAGACACAGGTAGAAGATAGACAAGTCAGGAAACAAAACTTCACAAGAAACTAAATTGGCAATTTCCTTGACCTTGGACTCCTTAGGCCTCTAAAACTGGGAAAAACAAATCGCTCTTTAAACAGTTCTCTGTATGATATTTTGTTATAGCTGCCTGGAAAGACTAATATCAAGATCATGGTTAACTATGAAACAATAGCACAAAAATAAAAGAGGTCATGCAGGAAGAATGCATCTTTTTAGTATGCTCAATTTTTAATATACTTGTATCATGTCTTAATAATTCAGAGTAATATTAGAAAAGATTATTATGCATTTGGATCTTCACTGACTCATCTATTCCATTTTGCTATTGGCAGAATAAAAATTTTTGTTCTATCCTCAGATATTAGTTAGCAAAGTCTAGAGGTATTATTAAAGAAGGATTAGATACATAAACAACAGTAGGGACTGTGTTTTGGGCACTGTGCTGAAATATGCCATCAACTGATGTTATTCAGAACTTTTCATCCTAGGGTGTCATTTAATAATTTGTTGAATGAATAAATAACTATTTTCAATCATGTATGTTTTCTTAACAAAATATATTAGCACACATAATGATATCAATTGAAAAAAGGTTGTTTTTCTTATATCTTGTTCATTGTTGAGTAAGAATGATCATATTCTACCATTGAGGAAATATTTTCTACTTATTGAAGTGGGAAATTCTAAAAACTGAGGCGCTAAAAGTCCACAAATGGGCATGTTACACTGATTCATATACCTTTGTTTAACAACAGAAAACCCTAAAATTTTGAAAGGATGTTTCCTAAGTATCATTACACCTGTAAGTCCTCAACTCTGAGCACCACTACTACCAAGTCAGTTGAATGGCTCAATTTAGTCTTGCTTCTGGAGTATAGACCCTCTCCAAAAACCTATGTAAATAGAGATTATTTAGAGAGTAACATTGTGATACTGTTTTTTGCTTATAGTTTTGTTTATTTGGAAATGTTATTTTTGCAATGTGTATATATAATTTACATTATTAGGAACCAACCAAATATAGTAACTATGCCATTGTACTGTAAAAATCCTTGTATTTTATTAAATACATAGATGAACGCATATTTCAAATATTGTCAGCATAACCCAAATATCTCTCAATTGGTTCAATTGTTAAATTTAAAGCTCATCTTTTTGGGGCTGGGGATTTAGCTCAGTGGTTCCGCTGCCTGCCTCGCAAGTGCAAGGACCCGAGTGCGATCCCCGGTACCAAATAAATAAATAAATAAATAAAGCTTATCTTTTTGGTTCTTGTATTTGGCTAATAACTAAAAATTTGATTCTCCTTTGTTCACTTTACAAATAAAAGAATATGAAATAAATTACTATTAATTCTATAAGACAGAAACAGCAATAGCTAATTAAAATTCACTCTTTACTAAGGAATTCTAGTTTGTGCTCATCAGATCTACTAGCAGTTGTTTTACCTTGCTACCTGGATTAGATGACTCACTTGTATACACTCTTCACAAAGCATTCATCTCAGGTTTTGAGAATGAGGGTTAAAAATCAACAATACTTTATATTCATATACTTTATATTCATATAGCCCCACTTGTGGAAGGAGCCAGTCTGTAGAGTGGCCAAGGAAATTTGTCAGTGTGTTTCATTCAAGAAACATAGAATGATATTAAATTGTTGAAGTGGGAGATAACAGATGTTGTGTCACAAATCCTCCATAGGTGCTGTTTTATGAGTTAAATGCTGTCATGTACGTGCTGAGTGTTGGTAACGTCAGATAACTAATAAATGTTAGTTATTCTTCATTCTGAGATCTCCTATGTTTAATTAATACTATCTACTATGTTTAATTTATATCAGCACCATTTTACTAAAAAGGAATCTGAATCAGGAGGGTCATGCCTAATTTTCAGATTACTGCATATATTTTAAATAAATATTTGAAAGTATATATGCACGTGTTTACAAAAACATACTTCAATTAGATGGAAATAATTTTCATTTTAAAAAGGTAGAAGTCAGATAACCAATTTTGGAAGTATATATGAGCACTAGGTACAAGAAAATAAGACACGTGGAATTTTAGTTTTTTAAATGTTAACCTGCCATGAAGTAAGTTTAGTTGTGCGGTATTCATTTCTATGTGACAGAAGTTATCTACTGAATTATGTTGATACATACTAATTGTGCATATGTATCTAGTGCAATGTGATGTTTCAATATGTGTATATAAATTGTAATGATCAAGACAGGGTAATTAGCCCATCCATCACCTTAAGCGTTTATTATTTCTTTGTTGTGAGAAAATTCAAAATCTTTGTCCCTAGCTATTGGACATATAAAATGCATTATTGTTACCTATAATCAGCCTTTTGTGCAATAGAACACTAGACTTTATTCTCCCTGTCTAACCATAAAATTGCACCCAATGATGAACCTTCCCCATTGCCCTTTCTCTATCTCTCCGGTCTCCTTCCCTCCACTCCCCTAGGTCTCTGGTAAACACTGTCCTACTCTCAACTTGGATGAGACCAATTTGTTAAATTCTAAGGTAATTATGATAAATGACTTGCTTAGTCAATGATCTTATCACTCATGAAGGGAAAGTGTAAACAAGATTGTCATGTTCTGGAAGCTGGTATCATTTTATGCTCTCTTTTCTTTCACTGTATATGGGAACATATATAATAAGATAGAATATGCAAGAGTCTCAGAAAATAGATCATTTTGGATATTTTCTGATTAAATATAACACAAACTTGATTACTAAATATCTTACTTTTAAATTCATTAGCTTTCTCCCGTATATAACCAATAATAAAATTGCTCGGATAAATCAGTCTCATATTGATTTATAGTTAGTTATGAATATAGGTATAATTTAGGTGTAGTTTTTACTGATCATAAGGTATAACAAGATTTTTAGTAATGTATTATTTCATATATTGTATAGGTTTTAGGTTCTCAAAACAATTAAGAGGAAAGGGTAGAGATACCTCATACGCCTCCCGCACCCGTATGCTTGTAGTGTCCCCTATTATCCATGTCCCCCACCAGTGTGGTGCATTAGTTACCACTGATGAACCTGCACTGACACATTAAAATCATCCAAAATCTGCAGTTTACATCAGGGTTTGCTCTTGGTGGTGTAAATCCTATGAGCTTGGACAAATTTATAATGCCAGGTATCCACTATCATAGAACCACACAGAATACTTTAATTGTCCTTCAAATCCCCTGTGGTTTACCTATTCATCCTTTCCTTCCTGAGCTCCTAGCAACCACTGTCTGTCAATTGCTGTTAATATTGAGGTGCATGTTTTTGTGCAGACATTGAGTATTCAACTCCTTCAGGTAAGCACCAAATACTGCAATTGCAGGATTGTGTGATATCATTTTTAAAATAGTATATATTTTTATATTTCCCTCAGAAATATATTTCAGAAAATATACCATGTTTTATGCACATACCTATTTTATTAGCTGATTAGTTAATGCCCTGGTGTGTGATATTCTTTAATATAATCAGTTAATGGAGTTTTAAATGGATATGGAAGTTCTTTGGGTAGCTGTGGAATTCAATAATGCTTACATTATTTTTCTAAACCTGGAATTAAATATCTTTTAAAGCAGAATGACAAACCTCAATAGCTTAATGAAAATAAACTTGGATTCAAGTTTTAGTCTTATGGAAATCTGCCAAAAAAGCTTTCACTAGGTAACAATTACTGTAATTATTATAGCAACCCACAATGGCTTAAACATGACCCTCACATACATGCTTTTAAAATCAGAGTGCTCTTAAACAATAACATGGTCAGTGACAGAGTTACAGGTGTGTGTGAAAAGCCACTGGGACAAGAAAAGGTAAAAGCAGGTGGCCCACACAAAGGGAAGACCATCAAACCTCTGGGATAATTCAGATAATTCTGTCCTTGAATCAACTAGGTTGTCTTACATGCCACATTGTTTGCCACCCTTTAGAAATTTCCTTAAAATTTAGAAATCTTTTCTGTGAGCTGACATAACTGATTTCAAATTGAGCTTTTCATATATAGCTTTATAGCATTTCAAAAAAGGAATCAGCTGAAATACTTTTTAAAACTTTTACAGTTTCCAGTGGTTGATGCTTTTTCAGCCTAATATAGAGATGTAGTTATTTTTCTTACTAAATTTAGCTCATATTTACATATATAGTATGTGCTCATATGTCTTTATATGTATCATACATGTATGTCCACCCATATTATTACATATGAGTTTAACCATATTTTACTTGGGAATCTGCATAAACAAAGAAAGTGAATAATTGGACAGAAAAATATACATTAAAGGAAACGTAATTTTGATGCAAAAAACTCAGAAATAAAGGCAGCTGCTTATGTATTTGTTAGTGGTCCCAGACTATAAAATGAATCTTGGGTGTTTATAGGAACCAATTTAGCTTTGCTATGGTCTAGCTCAATGCCCTTCATTTGTGCTGCAATAATCACATAATATCTGTTATATCCAAAAAATATTTCTAGAGGAATCAATAAGTTCAAATGTTGCTCTGAAGTAGGAAAATAAAATGTGAAAGTCAAGAATGGGACCATGCCCTCAGTTAAGCAGTAAATTATACAAAATGTCTAGTTAGCATGATCAAGATGCTGGTTTTATGGAGGCTAATTAAAATAAATGAAAATTATAAAAATAAAGTAAAAGCTAACCTTATAAAGATAAGAAATAATTGAATTCCACCTACTCTTTAAACCATAATAGCTGAAGCATTACTTCACTTTATAACTTGGGTAACCTCATTAATTGTTTTTCGCCTTTTTGTCTTTTTACATTCCATAAATTCTCTTCAATATTAAGTTTGAAGGTAGTCTATATTTTTCAACTTAAATTAAAGAATTCCTACCTAAAAGTTTTCCCAGCTAACATTACAGTATTTCATTTAGATTCCCCATTTTACTTATATTTTATATTCCATATTATTTATGTATTGTAATACATTGTGTTTTAGTTGGTCCAAAAAATTATGGAATCATTTGGTTCAAAAAGTTTTTCTATTATTTAGTATTGCTTAAAATACATATGAGTAATTAATAATGGTTTAGTATAAAACAAAGACATTGCATCTATAAGAAAAATACTTTTTCTTTTACTTAGAAATATTAGAATAAATTCCCATAGCAACTAGAAAATTTTCATGACACTCAACTTTTAGAGATATTAAATGTAATATTTTCTAAAATGGAAGCTCTTATTGAACTTTAAAGCTAAGGAACAGAACTGATTTTGAAAATTGAGTTTAAACACAGTAAAGAGGGAGAGAGACAGGAGAGAAGGGGAAGGGGATTAAAAAAGAATCTACCTGTATTATGTACATGTGTTCACGCCCCAAGGTGATTGTAAACTACATGTACTGTAAACATATACTAATAAAAACGAATAAATACAATAAAAGTGGATGTAAAGACAATTAATTTGGGTGGTTATTTTTTTTCTCTAGGACATCCTGAACTACTTTCCAGAATCTATGTGTTTATATACACATTTGCAGATAAAGCCGAAGTTCGAATTTAAGATAGTCCTTCCTGGTTGAATAAATTCCAACTAAAGAATTCAGTTTTTTAACAGAGGTGGTACCGCCCCCTAGGGGGTATTTTTGAAATTTGTGAGAGGGGTTTTTTTTATAATCTTGATTTGATTGTCACAATTCTGTGGGAAACACTATTAGCAAGGATTCTAAAGTTTCTAGATAACATGCAACAAATGAGATAGGGTTTTGAATAAGTGAATAATTCTTACTAATACACCAATATACAAAATTAGACTATGCTGTTGAACATTAATGTACCAGAAAAACCTACTTGTAGATGTGCTCATCTAGAATCTATCTCCATTTCACAAATAACACAAAGATTTTCTACCCAACTTTTAACATTAATTTTTCTAGGCATTTAAATTGAAGGAAGGTTGTATTCATTTGGAAATTCATCAGGTATTATTTAACATGTTACAAAATCCTATTACATGGACTCTAAAATATTTTTAAAAATTGTATTGAGACTACTGCTGGAAAAGATAATAGTAAAAGTAGCTGACTAGATTGACAATACACAAAATAATAAACAGTAAAAAGAAATTTTAAAATTACACCATTACTAAAGTGGCAGAGGAGATATCAAGACAATTTTTTTGTAGCCCTTTTAGTCTTCTACTTTCCTCAGAGTTCTCCATGAGAAACTCAGAGAACCTTCTATTCTTCCTATTAACACACCCCTATCTTCCCTTAGAACTAACAAGGTTGTCATTGCAAATTCAGTGAAAGACCAACCTCATAAATCTCTAGTATGTGTTATGTTACTGTTCAAGCATGACAACACTAGAGCACACAGTGATGTGGTTAGATGCTTATGATATGTGACATCATCAAAATGTGATAAGTACAAAGGTAGACTGACAGGTAATTTCAATTAGCAAATCAAATACAGGATAAACTTTTTCATAAGGTGTTTCAGGACCTTTATGATGAGATTATTTAGCTTGTTCTCAGTATTTTTGGTACTCTTCATTTTTCAGAAAAGTTTTTTTGAATTATACTTTATTGCTCTGCTACTATTGCTCAAAAAAATGTATACTAGAACTGTAATGCCTTGCATAATTTTATATTTCATTCTCTTGTCTTTTTATCTCACCCTGCTTTCTTGCAATTTCTGCAGCTACTTTAGTAAAAGACTTCATTGATAAGAATCAATAAATTTTTAGATTATATTTTTAATTCTGAAATAATTATTTCCCAGAAATTGTTCTTTCTTTGACATTGGTTTCACTTCTGTGTTGGAAGCGCTTTCCTCCCTTCTTTGTCTACTGACTTTCCTTTTCTCCACTGGGTACAGCACAATTCTCTGAATTCTAATTCCTTTCTTAGGTATGAATATTTAAATATATGGAGTTTCTATTTCAACATCTTATATCTAGAAGTTCTTGTTTACTACTGGACATCAATCCTACAAATGTATCCTGATATTGTGATACTGTGAATGGTACAATACATGAAGAGTTCATCTCTTCAGTGCATGGCTTACAGAGCAACCTGTTGAGCATCAGTGTGGTACTGCAATTCCCACCTGCTTCCTATACAGTCATGTTCTGGAAGAGGATAGAGGTGTGTGTGTGTGTGTGTTTGTGTGTGATTAACAGCCTTCTAACTGCCCACAGAAATCTCCACCACACAGTGGGAAAATAGCTGCTAAGTTTCCTATTTAGAATAGTCATTTTGCATATTCAAGAGTCGGAGAGTAGGCAGAGATGAAAGTAGGTACATTCATGTTAAACATTCCCTTTATACAGAACACAAGGACAAAACTGAATGGGTATTTCATTTCTATTAAATCAACTATAATTAGTGAAAACACCTAACACAATTTGACAATAACTTGAGTCTCACTATTAATTTTCAGTGTAGTGAATTTCATGTTTTACATTTCTATAGGGAAATCATGCTCTGAAAAGCAGTGAAGGACAAGAGAGCAGCGACACCTGTGGTGCTTACCCCCAGCCAACTCATCCAAGTGAATTCCCTACCCTCGCCACATCGAATTGCCAACTCCCAGTCAGCTCTGCATTTTGGTTCCTCTCAGCACTGAGCCATAAAGGCACTGGCCAACAACCAACTTGATCAACATTCGGGAGAGAAGATAAACTCTAGAGATTTGGCAGCCTAGGGTGAAATAGTTGACCTGGCCAGCAGCACCACCTCCAAGAAAAGCCCACAGATGTTGCACATTGTAAAAAGAGCATGGGGTTTTACTCTAAGAGTGACTCCTTCACAGCAAGGTAGAATTAGAGAAGAAACCCAGTGAAGTGCCCACTATACTGCCAGAGAAAATTTAATCAGGAATCATTTTGGGAAGGAGTTGATTGTGTGGAAATGAGCCAAAGAACAACTATAATACAGCTTCACTGTGGGATTTTGAGTATTACCCTATCACAGTGATTGGGTGAGAGATAGACATGGGAGACAAAAAGTAGACATGAATCCCCTAAGTTCAACCTCAGGACAGGAAGGACAGGGAGCCCTCCACCCTGCGGTGGGAGGCTAGGCCCAGTGGGTGTAGCTTTCAGAGGTGGATTGGTTTGAAGTTGATGACATTGAGTCCGTGGTCTCATTGAGCCCCAGCCCTGCTGCCTGCATCCAGCAGAGACCAGTGATCTGATTGCTTTTCCCTTTACCAACATGAATGGGGATGTGTCCCATCTTGGATGGTTGGCATGATCTAGCGCTTCTGGAGGAGGGGCCTCTGCAGCAGGAAGGCACCTCATAAAACCAAAGATGATACAACTCATTGGAGAGGATTGTGACTTGCTAGATTTAAAGATTTCAGGATCTGGAAGGAAATCATTCATTTGGAAATACAAAGAAACATAGAAACATTTTTTGTACCCTTTTTTTCTCCTTTATTCATTTTTTGGTATTTGGATTTCTTTTTCTTTTTTCCCCTTTTAGTTTTCTTGCTTTTTTATTTTTTTCTTTTTTTTTTATTTTTTTCTCTGTCTCTTTTAATTTTTTTCTATTTTTTCCTTTAGTTTGTTCTGTTTTTTCTTTTCTATTATTTTTATCTGATAATATTAATTTCCTTTTACCCCTTAGTAGGATCCTTTATTTCATTTTTCTCACCTCCTTGTCATCTTCCATAGCTTAATTTTCTAAATTGTAATATTTTCATTCTCCTGTTCCTCAGACTTTCTATCTTAACTAGTATAATCATGAAGCTTTATGAGTCTTTAGATGTTAACTATATAGTATTACTATTCAACATTGTTCTATTGTTAGTGGAGGTAAAGTTGTTCCATTTAGGAGATATTTATTATAGGTAAATATTTGGCTTGTCTTAAGTTTATACTACGATCATTGATCTCTTTTCTATGGTTAAGAGTAGTATGCTATTGGTTTTAAGGATATGATAATGTCCGGTTTGTCATCAATGCTATTATTCTTGCTAATTTTATCACTATTGCCAAGGTGACATAGTTGTTACTATCAACTTGTTTTCTCTGTATGCCAGTATCTGGATTGCTTTGGTGGCACTAAATATACTATTGTCCATTCCTGGGTATTGAGCCAAATATACTGCAACATACCTCTCAAATGAATTGACATTGTGGGGATTCTGGGCCTATATTTAGCCAGAATCAGAGTGCATCTCTGAAAAGTAGACACTAACTAAAGAGGTCTCCAAACTAGCAACAAAATCTTCCACTATAATCAACCTGCAAGCTTCAGCACTAAAAATAAACAAATAACAACAACAAAAATGCAAACATAAGGGCTGGAGATTTAGCTCAGTGGCACTGCACCTGTCTTGCAAGTGCAAGGTCCTAAATTCAATCCCTGGTACCAAAAAAAAATAAAAATGCCAACATGAGAAGACAAGGCCACAAAATGCCTACAAAGCTGACCCACAGAGCATAAAGGAAGGGAAAATCAAAGGCAACAGTTGAATTACTTGAAAAGATAATAGAAAAGATTAAAAACAAACCAAATCAATAATGTGTTTGGCAAATTCAAAGGAGATGTTACTAACCAGTTAATGATTTTAATTAAAAAATCAGTGAATCTAAAGACAGTGATTAAAAGTTAGGTGAGTTAAAGCCGTGCAAAATATGAATATACAGAATAGAAAAGAATTTTTGCCCATAAGAAGAAACCAAACATAAATTCAAGATATTAAAAATTCTATTGTGAACAACATAAGCAACAGAAGCAATGTGAGGACAGAATGTCAGAACTAAAACACAGAGCTGGTGTTTGTAATTAATTAATCCAAATAACTTAAAATTATAAGAGAACATGAGAAATGGACGTAAGACCTGTTAGATGACACAAAGAAGACTAATTTGAGATTAATTGGAATTAGTGAAAAACCAGAAGACAATACAAATGGCATTTAAAAAATCTGTTTACAGAAATAATAACAGAAAACTTTCCAAATATGGGGGAAGAATTTGATTTACAGACAATTTTGACTTACAGGCAATATAAAACTCCAAATAGCCATGATCAGAAAAGAACTTCTCCAAATCACATTATAGTCAAAATCCAGAAGTCCAACAGAAGAAGAGAACATGAAAAACTGTTAGAAAATGCACAAATCACTTATAAAAGAAAAACTTATTAGATGTATAGCAGATATCTCAACACAAACCTTAAAGGCCAGGAAATCTTAAAGAAGCATTTCAAACTATTAAACAACACCACTTCCAACTCTGACTGATATATCCTGCAAAACTATCTTTCAAAATTTATGGAGAAATGTATTATCATGATAAAGTGCACCTACAGAAATACATAACAACCAAATAGCAGTCCAAAACATTTTCAAGGATATCCGAGAAAGAGACAATGAAGATAACAATGCCAAAGGTCCAATAGAATGAATACTCATGGCAAGGTGAACAGTTAAGTAGAAGAGAAAAAAAGAGAACCAAAACAGGAAAATAATGCAGTGACAGGAATAAGTCAATTCTCTTCTGTAAAACCTCTTACCATGAATATTTTCAATTCTCCTATCAGAAGACACAGAGTGGCAAAATGGATCAAGACATGAAATCAAATGGTTTTTTGTGTACAAGAAGCACATTTAATGCAAAAAATTTCTATAGATTAAAAATCAACAAATGGAACACAATAATACATGCAATGAGAAAACAAAAAGAAGCAGAAGTTACTATTCTATTTTCAAACAAAATAGACTTTAAGCCAAAACTGATCAGAAGAGTCAAAGAAGGGCACTTCATACTGGTTAAAGAAATAATTCAACAAGAAGAGGTAATAACTATTAATATATATGCACTGAACAATAGCATACTCAATTTCATAAAACAAACACTGGTGAACATAAAAGATGAGATAAACATAAATAAAATAATAATGAAGGACTTCAATACCTCACTATCACAGAGAGATCAACTAGACTAAAATAAAATCAACAAAGAAATGTCAGAGTTGAACCAAACCTATGGCTAAACAACTGGATTTAATAGAAATCTAGAGTGTTCCACACAACAACAGAATACACATTTTTTCAGCAGCACATGGAACTTTCTCCAAAATAGACCACATACTAGTGAATAAAGCCTGCTTACATAAATGGAAAAGAATCAAAATTATACCATGCATATTATCAGATCATAGTGCAATGAAACTAAAACATAATGACAAAAGAATCCACAAAAAATATGCAAACACACAGACATTAAACAATGTGATCTTGAATAATCAATAGGTCACAGAAGAAATCAAAGAAGAAATAAGGCAATTCCTAGAATTAAATAATAATACCAGTACAATATACCAGAACTGTGACGACTTGTATTTAGATGTCCCCAAAGCCTCATGCAGTCATAGGTAGGGATTTTTCAGAGGTGGCTGGATCTATAGTGTGTGACACTGGAATTGATTCATGGTGGAATGCTTGGCTCAAGGGAACTGGAATTAAAGGTATGAGTGCTGCCAGACCTAAATAGTTTGGATAACACAAAGCGGGATAGAATGAGCTGTGGTTAACCCCTGTTGCTGTGGTACCTCCTGTCAGTCTGTTGTGCCACTGTGCCTTGGAGCCAGTAGATTATGGACTGAAATCTCTACAAACTGTGAGATAAATGAACCTTTCCCTCTTTAACTTTGGGTGTTTGGTATTTTGTCTCAGCAATGAGAGAAAAGTAACTAAAACAAGAACTATGGGAAATATGGAAAGCAGTCAAATGAATGTCCACATCAGAAACAGAGTGAGCTCAGGTAAATAACCTAAATCATGCACCTCAAGGTCATAGAAAAACAAGAAAAATACAAATCCAAAGGTAGTACAAAGAAACTATAAAGATCATAGCAGAAATCAATGAAATGGAGATTAATAATAACAATACAATGAATCAATGAATTAAAGAGCTGGTTCTTCAAAAAAAATTAACAAAATAGAAAAATCTTTACCCAATCTTATCAAAAAATAGAAGAAAAGATATAAATCAATACAATCATA
>NW_004624783.1:11683695-11699875 GCF_000247695.1 Heterocephalus glaber
CAATGACAATACAACATATCAGAATCTATGGGACACAATGAAAGCAGTCTTACGAGGGAAATTCATAGCAGTGAATACTCACATTAGGAAAACAGAGTGAGCTCAACACAACCTGATGCTGAACCTCAAGCTTCTAGAAAAGGAAGAGCAGGACAAACCCAAACCTTATATAAAGGAGGAAATTATAAAGATCAGAGCAGAAATGAATACAATGGAGACTAAGAGAACAATACAAAAATCAATGAAGCCAAGAGTTGGTTCTTCAAAAGAATCAACAAAATTGAGAAACTCTTAGCCAACCTCATCAAAAAAGGAAAGAAAAGGCCCAAATCTATGCAATTAGGAATGAAAATGGTGAAATTACAATGGAGCCTGCAGAAACCTAGCGGATCATCAATAGCTGCTTCGAGAACCTATAAGCCAGTAAGATGGAAAATACATAAGAAATGAATGGTTCCCTAGATACGTGTGAATTAGAAAAGTTGAACAAAGATGGCCTAAAAATTCTAAACCACCCAATATCAATTAATGAAATTGAAAATATAGTTAAAAACTTACCAACTAAGAAAAGCCCAGGCCCTGATGACTTCACTGCTAAATTCTACAAGACATTTAGAGAGAACTACTGCCACTAATGTTTAAACTCTTCAAAGAAATTGAAAGGGAAGCAATTCTCCCAAATCCATTCCTGAGAGCAAGCATCCCTTGATCACTAAAGCAGAAAAAGACCCAACTGAAATAGAGAACTGTAGGCTAATCTCACTAATGAACATAGATGCAAAAATCCTTAATAAGCTACTGGCAAATAGAATGCAGAAGATCATCAAGAATTTAACACACCCACACCAAATGGAATTCATCCCAGGGATACAAGGATGATTCAACATACACAAATCAATCAATGTGCCCACTATATTAATAGAACCAAGGAGAAAAACCATTTGATCATCTCAATAGATGCAGAAAAAGCATTTGACACTATCCAACATGCATTTATGATAAAAACCCTACAAAAAATTGGAATAGATGGTCTCTACTTCAATCTGATAAAATCCATTGATGAAAAATCAACAGCAAATATCATAATAAATGATCAAAACTTGAAATACTTCACACTAAAATCAGGAACAAGACAAGGATGCTCACTATCACCACTCCTGTTCAATATAGTTTTGGAAACATTAGCCACAGCAATTAGAGAAGAGAAAGAAATAAAAGGAATAAAGATAGAAAATGAAGAAATCAAATTGTCATTATTTGCAGATGACATGATACTCTGTACAGAAGACCCCAAGAACTCCACCAAAAGTCTTCTAGATTTAATAACCAAATTCAGTAAAATAGCTGGATACAAGGTCAACACATAAAAATCAATAGCTTTCCTCTACATGAAAAACAGACTCACTGAGAGAAAAATGGGACAATCAATTCCTTCCACAATAGCATCCAAGAAACTGAAATACCTAGGAATCAATCTAACAAAAGAAATCAAAGACCTCTTCTCTGAAAATAATAGCACTCTGAAAAGAGAGATTGAAGATGATACCAGAAAATGGAAAGACATCCCCTAGTCCTGGGTAGGAAGGATCAACAGAGTGAAAATGGCCATACTTCCAAAACTGCTGCCTAGATTCAATGCAATTCCAATTAAAATTGAAGGAGCATACTTCATGGACCTTGAGAAAATAATACAAAAATTCATTTGGAACAAGAAGAGACCTGGAAGAGCAAAAACTATTCTAAGTAACAGAGAAATGACAACCCCAAACTTATAACTATACTACAAAGCAACTGTGATAAAAATAGCATGGCACTGGCAAAGAAACAGACCTGAGGATCAGTGGAACCAATTAGAAGATGCAGAAACAACTCCAGCCATACTCAACCACCTCATCTTCAACAAAGGAGCCAAACACTCTCACTGGAGGAAAGATAGCCTCTTTAATAAACTGTCCTGGAAAAATTGGGTTTCAACTTGCCAAAGATTAAAACTAGACCTATACCTCTCACCATGCACTAAAGTAAAATTGAAATGGATTAAAGATCTAAGTATTCAAACAGAAACACTAAGCTGGTTGGAAGAGAGGTTAGGTAGAACTCTTGAAGACATTGGCATAGGAAAAGATTTCATGAATAAAACTTCAGTCATATATGAACTAGCACAAGAACCAACAACTGATATCTCATTTTATTAAAAAGCTTCTGCACAGCAATAAAAACCACCAATAGCATGAAAAGACAACTCATAATATAGGAAAAAATTTTACCAGCTGTTTCTCAGATAAAAGTCAACTCTCTAGAATATATAATGAATTTACAAAATCAGATCTCCCAAATTTAAAGACCCAATCTAAAAATGTGCACCTGAAATGACAGACATTTTTCAGATGACGAAGTAGAAATAGAAAACAAACATAAGAAAAAATGTTCAACATCATTGGTCATTCAAGAGATACAAATGAAAACAATACTGAGATTTCACCTTACCCCAGTAAGAATGGCTTCTACCCTAAAATCAACCAATAACAAATGGTGGTGGGGCTGTGGGGAAAGAGGAACATTGCTCCACTGCTGCTGGGAGTGTAGACTGATGCAACCGCCTTGGAAATTAGTATGGAGATAGCTCAAAGAACTAGGACTGGAAGTCCTATTTGACCCAACTATACCCCTACTGGGTATCTTCCCTAAAGAATTAAAAGATTCATAAAACCATGATATATGTGCACCCATGTTCATAGTAGCACAGTTTGTAATAGCTAATACGTGGAAGCAGCCCAATTGCCCATCAACTGGAGACTGGATAAAGAAAATGTGGGTTTTTAATAATATGGAGTACAACTCAGCCATGAAGAATGAGAAATTAGAGACATTTATAGCTAAATGGATGCACACTGAGTCAATACTTTTATGTGAAATAAAGAGAACACATATATGTAAATACCAAATAGTTTCTCTGATGTGAGATACTGGATGTGTAAATAAGGACTAAAAGCTAAAATAGATATGTGAAATAGTAAGAAAAGAGGAAAAGGGGAAGGGGAAGTGGGAGTGGTAGGAAAAAGGAAAGAAGGGAACGGAATTAAAATGAGAAAATGAAAAAATGGAAAAAAAACCTTTGTAAATAGGGAGGACTGTAGGGGTTGAAGGGAGGGTACGGGAATGGGGAAAAAATAAGAACCAAGATGGATTATGTAAAAGTGAAATTTCCAATGATGAATGTCATTATATTGTATACCTTAAATGTACCAATAAAATTAATTTTTAAAAAAGAAATTAAAGACAAACTCTTAGTTTGAATCACTGTAAGAATAGAAAAACAAGTTCCATTGGCACAGGGTATGCATTCCATTTCTATAAAGGAGGCATAGAGAGGCAAACAAAAAAACAGTCCACAGTCAAACTGAATCCCAACGGGGTAAGCATTAAGTCCTATAACTGGATGCCTGGCATCCTGGGCATATGGTGGTGAGATGTGAGTTCCAGAGGGCTTAAGTGGCCACACTCCTATGAACTTGCTAGCAGAGCCCACATGACATGTACCTTGGGCTGTCTGTGCTATCTGCAGCTTTTCTTCGCAGATATTCTATGTTACTGGCAATTCTGACTTCCTTGAGTCTCCACTGCACCATTAGCTTCATTTCCACAGCTTCACATACCTGCCCCATATCATATCTACTTTTCTCAGCCTCCAAGGCCTTTCTTTGAAACATGAATAGGTGCCTTCGTGACTTCACAACTGTTCTACATGCCAAAAAACCCCAGCATTGCATGGATGACATACTTCTGCCACTAGTGGAGGCAGTAGCCAGGCCCTCTTGGATCACAGCTATAGTGGCTTCTGAGTGCTTGGATGGATGGGTGTAGTGAAATTAGTCCCTTGGAACCAATTCTATAGGTGGCCTTCCTTGAGGAGGGGACATAGAGCTCTCTTCTCATATGAAAAAAAAATTACATTTTTGTACCCTTGAGCCTTCTATGGGTGGATTTTTGCTGATTTCTGAGATTTTTAAAAAACATTTTATTTCTTTTTGTTCTGGTTCAAAGTACTCTGTATCTTTTTAATGTCACTAATCTCTTTAGCAACCACATCTCCTTGGCACCAATATTACACATATATTTTATTCAAAATCTACATTTTTCAAATCCTTCTTCTCTGATTTTGCTCCTGATTCTTGCTAAATCCACCCAGCAGTACCTATGCTACAATTTGAATAATGATTTGTTTTGAAATTTCCTCCAGCACATCAGTTAGCCCACCATATTTACATTCAGTTTCTTACCAAGTCATAGGACATGGACAAAATTCAGAAAAGTTCTTTGTCAGTATATATGCTGGCCTCTAGTTCCAAATAGAGTCTCCATTATCCTTTTAGGCCTCCTGAGGGGAACTAAGGGGAACCTTAGTTTCTGCAGCCCTATCAGAATCCTGGTCTTCAGAGCTCTGCCCATAATCACCTATCAAGCTCTGTGTACAGCATTCAAAGGCTTCTCTGATCCATATCTCCAAACTTTTCCAAACATCTCTGTTAAATCAGTTCTAAAGCCTTCTGAACCACATGGACAGGTATAACTACAGCAATGACCCCACTTCTCTGATACCAATTTTCTATACTGGTCACCTTTCCCACTGCTAGACAAAAATACTTGACACCCATAACTTAAAGAAGGGGACTTGTAATTTGTGTCATAGTTTCAGAGGGTTAAGTCAAAGTGATTGGTTCCAAGGCAGGAACATGATGATGGCAGGGCATGGCAGAACAAAGCTGTGTGATCATAATCTCACACTAAAAACTCTTCCAAGTTATCTGCATCTAAATGTACTACATTGTCTTTCTTCTTGTGACAATGGATAAACTCCATCCAGCACCATCATTTTACCCACTTCTCTCTAGTGAGTCAAAGATCTTCTTTAATAGATGATGCAATTTCATCAAGATAAACCCAATCTAAGCAGAACATATTTTCTGTCAAAAATACACCAAGTACACCTAATCTAAACATCCTAGCTTTGAAACACAGTGTGTTGTAGAGTATTGGTTTTTGACTCTCATGATCCCATAGCTGATTAGGAGCTGTGACTAGTTGCTACTGCCTAGAATTGTACGAGTATCATGTTGCATGTCACTATCCCAGAAAAAGAACAAAATTCAAAATTCAGATCTACAGAGTGCATCACAATAGTCAAAAAATCATTGTCATTAAGTTAAACTCTAATAAGTCAGAGACTGTCTGTATTCTCATTAGTGTACAAATATAAAATCACTCAATTTCTTTGCTCTTTTATGACCATTTTTAGAGAATGATGTCTATGCTCACTGCTACCATTTCTGTCTCCTAAATTATTTCATCAGTTCTCCTCTTAATGGCTTTGGATTTTGCTTTCTACCCAACTTTTTAAAATTTCTTCATTAGTGAAAAATTTTATTAACATTAGCACAGTAAATCCCTCTTCTAAATCAGAAATACTCCCTGACTTAATAAATTCTATTTATTACTTTAAAAATAAAAATTAAAATCCCATACATTTAGAAAATAGAAAAATCAAAATCATATATATATAAAATGAATTGTGATTAAACACCATGACCCTTGTTCATAAGAATAGTATGATCATTTTCAAAAACATTTTGGGAGTTTTCTTATAAAGTTTTGAATACATTTGCCATTTGATCTAATGCCTCTTCTAGGAGTTGAGAGAAATGAAAGTACATGCCACAGATACAGACTGTGATCCTAGCCCCCATGATCTCTACTCACTGGAGTTCAGCCCTTTATATAATCTTTTCTCCTTTAAGTGAGGCAAGACCTGTGGCTTGCTTCTAAACTATAGGAAATCGCATCAGTAATAAAATGCTAATCACCGTATGACTGCAGAACATTATCCATGACTCCATCTTGCTACCAGATTTATGTTCCGATTTTTCTTGCTGGATTGGTGGAGTAAATGGCCACTTAGCAGAGGCTCATGTGGCAAGGATATTCAAGGGAGCTCTAGAAGCTGAACTTGAGGTGGACTCTTGTATCAACAGCAAGAATTCAGGATATTCTGTTTATAATCTGTAAGAAAGGAATTAAGCTTGCTCTCTGAATAACTTTGGAAGCAAGTTTCTCTATAATTAGTCTTCCAGATGAGAACTCACTTCTAGCCAACACTTTGATTTCAGCTTTGCTGAGGACTGGGTACTCACAGGTTTACAGAAATTTGTCATTAAACAATATAAAGCTGTAGTGACACACAGACTCCAAAACTGATGAGCAAATACTTGTATGAGAGTTATCCTTAAAAGGTAAAATCTACACTAGAGCCTGACATGGATGTGTGTTTGGGAGTTGGTAGTGTAAGGACTGTGAGTAGGTATAAGGGTAGAGTTGGGTAGGAAGAATAATTTCTAATGTTCTGTAGAGTAGCAGGAGAACTATGGTTAACAATTAATTGAATATTTGAAAATAGTAGAGAATATTTGAAGTGTTCCCACCTACAGGAAAATGATAACTGAGTAAATAAATATATCAGTACTTAGTTACTTTTCTCATTGCTGAGACAAAACATTCAACACCAACAAGTTAAAGGAGGAAAAGTTTGTTTTGGCTCACAGTTTTTAGAGGTTTCAGTCCATAGTTGGCTAGGTCCAAGCAGGGTGCCATGCAGAGGGGCAGCACAGAGGAGAAACTGTTCATGACAGGATAGGCAGGAGGCAACAAACAACAAGCCTGCTTTTCCCCTTTATTCCATCCAGGCTACAAGGCTTTTGGATAGTGCCACCTTCTTGCAGAGTGGGGTTTCTGTATTTATTAAATCCATTCTGCCACATTCAGAACTAGGCAAATTCCAACCAGTGGACTAATTTAGTACCACACACCCTTATTCCCAGTATCACACACCCTACATTCAGCCAGCTATGAAAAGCTCCACCTATGAGTGCATGAGGGTTTGGAGGGGGACATCTAGATACAAGCCATAACAAACATAACAAAGATCATTACATGCTTCATGCATGCACTGAAATGTTATACTTGTATAATTTATAATTATATAAATATATACAATTACTATGCATCAGTTGAAAATAAAAATATATTTTACAAAAATGTTGCAATCTAGAATGAGCACAAATTTTTTATCTTATGGACAGATTAAAATTTTGTGGTATAATCATTCAATGTAATGCTAGTTTGTAATAAGCAGAAACAGATTACTAAAATAAGAACATAGAGAATTTCTAAAATATCAAATGGAGTAAAAAAAAAGCCAGGCACAAAGGAGTATATGGTACTTGATTTTGTTTACATGAAATCCTACAAAAACCCAAAATATAGTAACAGAATGGAGATCCGTGATTATTTGTGGCCTGACTACAAAGGGCTCAATAGAATGTGGGGGTGAAGGAAATGTTCTGTATCAGCCTGACACAATAGAAGTTTCAATGGCTAATCTTCTGTGACCAATTTGGTAACCCCTCTGTGGCCTATGGCTATTGGGCATTTGAAATGTAGCTAGTTCAAATAAGAAAATATGTTTTTAACTTTATTATAACTAACTTTGAATAGCCACACATAGTTAATAGCTATCACAATTGGACAGTGCACAGTGCAGTACTATATTATTTGACTTTGGCTGTGGTTACATGACCATAACCACATTTGCCAAAACTCATTGAACTATATACTGAAAATGGGTGAATCTTATTGTAGGCAAATTATATCTTAATGAAGCTGTTTAAAAATATCAACTGAGAAAAAAGATACTTGGTAGTTATTAAAATTACATTAGTTCTTTTTCTAACCCTTTTGTATTCTGTATTGGTTTTATATGGCTACCGTAAGTAAGTATCACAAGCTTGATGGTTTTAGAGAAGCACAAATTTATTCTCTCATGGTTAACGAGGCTGGAAGTCTAAGATCAAAGTGTCAACAGGCTTGGTGCTTCCAGAAAGAACCTCTGAGAAATAATGTACTTCACATTTCTCTCCTACCTTCCTGTAGCTGGCTGTCAGCAATCCTGGACATCCCTTGGCTGGTGTTTGCACCACTCTGCTCCATCTTCAAATGGTCATCTTCTCTCCAAGTCCCTTTACTTCTTTCCTTGTTCTGAGCACACTAGTTAGGCCTAGAATTAGGGTGTAACTTGGTTCAATATGTACTCATTTTTACTAGTTACAAGTTTGCAAAGATTCTACTTTCAAATTAGATGGTAATCTGAGATTCCAGGGCATGAATTTAGGAGCAGCACCTTTCAATCAAGTACAAATTCCTCTTCCACTTACTGAATGGTATAGCCTATAGGTGGGCCACAGCAAGGAAGACATTCACACCTGGAAGGTGAATTACTGCTATGGCCCAGAGTACAGAATGAACTGGAACAAAAGTGAGAAGAGAACTCATGAGGTAGAAGCACCCAACAGAGAGTGTTCAAACCATGCAGAATGTGCCAATTAATCTTAATTGTTGACTTGACTGGATTAACAGGCTCCCACCAGGCCAATTGGATTATGAGGGTGCTCTCTTCATCACTGGATGAATTCAAAGATGTTCACAGTTGAATTAGAAGGTGAACCCCAGTTGGAGGTGGGCAATGGGGGTGTGCCTTTGGAGGGTATATATCTCTTGTTAGTGCTCTTCTCCTGTGTTCTCCTTTCTGGCTGCCATGAACTAAGCAACTTTGTTCCACCACACCCTCTGCCGTAACATTCCTCCCTTGGAGCTAGCCTTTCATCGACTTGAAAGCTGACTAGTTCACAGATTAAGGAGACAGTCCCAAGGGAGGTGAGGACTGGTAAGGGCTGGTGAGGGAAGAGCCCACTGTGGCGTGAAGGACTCGAGCAGCCTGAGGAATATACATCCAGGGGTGGCCTAGTCAGGAGAGTCAGGGCTCAGGACAGGAGGGTGTGCTCAAGGATGGGGATCAGGGAAGATATGGCATAACAGAACCCAGGAAGGTAAAATCATGTCCACAAAAGCAGTGTTCTGGAGAGGTAGTCAGAGCCTAAACAAGGAGAAAACTAATGTGGGAGAAGAAGCTCCCTGAGAAGTATCAAAGTGCAAGTGTAAAGAGGAGAGGACACACAGAGGAAGACTGGGGGCAAAATTACAATAGAACTGAAGAAATAGGTAAAGAATGGAAAGGTATCTCAGGATCAGAGAAAAGAATAAGAAATATGGAAAGGAAAGAGTCTTCCTAAACCTGTTTTATTGGAGAGAAATTGTTGTTTTTTATATTATTAATGAATATGGAAGTGTAGATATCAGTATCTGTGTGTATATTTATTTGTTAGTTATCCTCATCTACATAAGAGATTGATGTAAATCTTTCTGACCTGAAACACAAATAACTATTCATTATCTCTCAGAGGAAGTTAGAAGTATCTTCCTCAGTAGATTTTGACTCTGAGTCAAAAGAAGTCACTTCAAGGCTTAGCAGAGATAGAGATCTAACTCCAGGGCTGTTCAGTCACAAGGCTGGCAAGATGATGCTATCTGTAGGGGAAAGGCTGAAGTCCTTTCCACATTAGTCTCTATGTAAGATACTGAGTCTGGCTTTCTTCAGAGCAAACAATCCAAGGGCAGAGTCAGATGCTACAAGCCATTTATGACCCACAGTAGGAAGTTTCATACCATCACTTTCACTGCAGTAGCCCACTGATAATAGGGCAGCCCCATTCCCCCATTCCATTTCGGGGAAGACAACATGGAAGTCCAAATACAGGAACTGATATCAAGTGTGATCTTGAAGGCTGGTTCCAACATACACATGCATATATTGCATAACTTGTCCACTACAAGGCTGGAAAGCAGTGCACCCAGTGTTCAGAGCTTTGTGGCTAAATGCCACTGTCTTCTAAAGGTAACCTATGTACTTTGTTAAAAATTACTGATTCCAGATCGGAGCAGGTGAAGTAAAAATAAACTGAAATAGTTTATCCTGCAAAACAATAAATGCTCAAACAATCATGGAGCCAAGTCAAAGGGATAGAGAAGTCAATTCAAGGAGATCACTGATAGGCCAATCTGGAAAAAGTTAAACTTCAAAATAAAAATAATAATAGATTATGATCTATTATCTATCATAGACAAGTCCATGCTAATAAGTTAATAAATGGAAAGTTTAATGAGAAATGAGATATCTGCCAAGTTTCAAACTACCTCCCCACAAAATTTTTACTCATTACTCAGGGACTAAAAGGAAATTTAGTTTCCAAACTGATTCTGACAGGTTCTAACTTAATCAAGTGACAAAAGGTAATCACCAGTCATAGAACAAATTGGAATCAGACAGCACCTAACATAAAGAAGGGAGAACACAGTAGAACTTCTGCGGCGCTTCTTCCAAAGAGGCCAAAACTGAATCCAATTATGTGAAAGCATCAGGCAGGCCCTAAATAACTGGCCTAATATCTTTAGAAATGTGGAGATCATGAAGTCAAGGAAAGATAAGAACACTCTAAAATTAAAAGAGACTGAAAATATGGAAAAAAACTACTATTTTGAACTGAACTTGATCTTTTGCTACAAAAATATTACTACAACATTGAAAAAATTATTATTTCTGAAGATTAGATGACAGTAAATACCAATGCTAGTTTCATGATTTTTGTGGTTGTAATGTGGTTATTTAGACAAATGGACTTATTTTTAAGAAACACACAAAAGTATCCAGGTGTGATGGAGTATCACATTATCAGCACTTTGAAATGACTCAGGAAGAAAATAAAAGCTCATTGTAGTACATCTGTAACTTTTGTGTTCAAGATTGTTTTAGAATAAGCGAAATTACTGTAAGCTATGAAAACAGTCAATTTTTTGTGATAATACCAAAAAGTGCATGGGAAAAGCACCTGGAAAGATGCACATTTATAGCAATTCATTTTTTATAAAAAAGACATTTTTGATCAAAAAAATCATAAAAATAATTAAATAATTGGGAATAATATTTTAAGCATTCATAAAATAGTGCAAAAATTATCCATACATCATTTTTCATAGAAATTTTCTTTTCATGTAATACAGCATGACTCAAAATGATTTAAATGGATTTTCAGAAATATAAAAAGTGACAAATACTTGAAAGGTTAAGAAGAAGCCTTATATAAAACATTGATAAATTGCATTAGAACAATAATTATAGACTTTAGAAAATAATCACACTGAGCATATAAAATATCAAAATATATACAATGCAGACAAATTGTACTCAAAACAAGTTCATAATCAAATACTTGCTTATATCGAACAAACAAGTTAGACTTTCAACTTTGGAACTACTACAATACAAATCCCTGGGAAAGAAAAAGGAGAAGTAAAAAAGTAAATATTAACTGACTAAGTGAAAATATGAAATGACTAGTATTAATGACCACACTCAAGACCTCTTCTTGAAAAATAAAATAGTAATTAATTAAACCTTAACCAAGAAATAAATGAGAAAAATAAACAATGAAGTATTGGATAACAAAATTTATGGAGCATTAAACCCACATATAGTGTTGCCAAAAGTTTTAATTATTTACAAATATTAATTGGTTGATTTCATGGTTCAAGAGATTGAAATTTGAATAGCCCAAGAATAATGGAATACATTAAAAGTTACTAAACCCAGTCATGATGACACATTCCTGTAATTCTAGCATGGGGGGGGCAGGAGGATTTTGAGTTCAAGACCAGCCTGAGTTTGAAACTCTAGCTCAAAGTTAAAAAATAAAAAAGGGCTTGGGATTTACCTCTCTGCAAAGGCCCTGGGTTTAATCCCTACTACCATGCCAAAAATGTTATTAAGAAACTCACTCACAAAATATGAGCACTCGGATACATAAGCATGGCTTTCACATTTTTAAAAAATAAGCATATGATATAAAAATTTAGGAGGATTAATCTGAAAAAAAGAAAATGAGAAGGAATATTTTTCTCATTTTAAGTTATGTAACTCAAATGTCAAAACCATACAAAAGAACACGCACATATACTCAACCTAAAATATTCATAAGCACACTATATATGACTTAATAAAACAGAAATGAATAAAATTAACCAAAATAAAGCAAGGAAGGATATTTTCACATTTTGTAATATTTTAATATAACTATTACATAAATAAGTTAAGGAAAATAGAATAATTTCACAATTATTGTGATAAGATTTGATAATATTTTGGAGGTTTGTCCCTCATTCTTGATTTTTTTTCATTTGAGAATAATTCAGTTAAAACAATACTTAGCTTATTTTCTCATTTTAATTAACTTCACTCAAGGAAAGTTGAAGGGATTATTGGATGGTAAATGTTGAGAAAATAATGTGGACATAACTCAAACCTGGCCTTTATCTTCTTAGGATTGGGACTATTTCTACACAAGATTGTTCAAAAGGGGCCAGGGACTTAACTCAGTGGTTCTACTGCCTGCCTAGCAAGCGCAAGGTCCTGAGCTCGATCCCTGGTACCAAAAAAAAAAAAAAAAAGATTGTTCAGAAAACTTTTATTATGTAATAGAAGAATCAGAAATAAGGCAAAATTATTAGAACAGAACACAATATTGCTTTCATATCAAACAACGTTTCTTAATATGCATGAGACATTTGTTTATTCATTATAAATACAATATCCATATTTATGTTATATTAATTCATAAGAATACATTTATATTTAAGAAATTCCACCATAAAATTAAAACAAACAAAAAGAAAAATGTCTTCAACATAACAACAGTAGTAGGAAACAGAAGGCATATTTTAAAAACTCAGGAGTTTCAATATAGACAAGTAATAAATATTTAGAATGTATCATAAGAAAAGATTCTCAATAAACTTAATAAAAAAGCTATAAATAGGATAACAGCACATAAATAAGATTACACAAAGAGAATCACAAAGCATTATTGTGAAAAATAAAATAAATGAATTTGACAGAGTTTAGTGGGAAAACTGAATGCTAAAGTAACTCCAAATGTTTTTATTTTTAATTGCATATTTAATGTAACCACAGTAAAAATCCCAGTAGATTTTTGAAAAATAAAATAAAATAGTTACAAATTAGTTTTCTGTAAGGATTCATAGATGGGAATAGTAAATAAAAAGTATATTGTGAAAAGAAATGGAATGAATGAGGTCCTTTCCTTCCCATGAATGATGAGGAAAATTTTTCCCTGCTTGTTACAAACAATGGAGAAGCCAAGGAATCCAAAAGAAAACCTAAATACATCCCAGGCCCTGTGTGAAGACATTATGTACTCTACTAAACAACTAAGGAAGAGAGGACAAGATGGTTTACAACAGTGTTGGAACTTGACTTTGTTTTTGAAAAAAAAAAAAAGAAGAAGCACATTATATATTACATTTTCCATAACAATTTAATTAATGAAGTCATTTTAAAATAAATCCCTAAAAGTAAAGTAACTCAGTGAATATAGTTAAATGAGAAAAATGACAAAGAAAAATTAATTCACAACAGAAAAATACAAAAATGCCATGAATATGATGAAAACAGAAAGTTAATCGACTAAGAATCAAATATTGGCAAACTAAACCAAAGATAATTTTTGCACATATGAATTCACAAAGATGCTTTCAGTGCTATATGTAATAATAAACTGAATTTATGAATATCTTTTAGAAAAGCAATTTTAAATATTTACAAAAACCTTTAAAAAGCATGTATATTTTGACCTAGAAATTCTATATACAAGATGAGTTCAATCATTAATAATATTGTTCACGATGCTATTTGTAAGAGTATTTTTAAAAACTCAATTCATATTTTTTAAAACATATGTCATGTACAGGAACAAATTCCATATGGTAGATGTGATCATTATATATATATCTAAATTATACCAATAAACTTAATGATAAAAAATAAAAGGAATATTCTGTTTTAAAAAACTGAAAACAACCTAAATGTCTATGAATGAAGAATAGTTAAATCAATTTATGTTCTGTTCAAATATGAAATTTTTACACTGCTATAAACATTGTGTTCTGAAAAACATTTAATGGCATGGAAAAACACAATTCTAATATATATGGGAAAGGAGAATTTCATTTATTTTAGAAAACTATTTTATGTATTCCTTTCTATTAAAGAGAGAATCACAATTGATAGTCAAAGTGAGTTAAGCCATTTGATATTGTTATGCAAATCTTATTTTAAAAATGTAAGCTTGGGCTGGTGATGTAGCTCTTGCCTGGCAAGCATGAGACCCTTAATTCAATTCCTAGAACCAAAAGTAAATAAATAAATAAATAAATAAATAAATAAATAATAAAAAATTAAAGCTTAAGAAAGTTTTCTAAATGTTATAGAAAGTGCCAAAAATATAAATTATTATTACAGTCTTAGGAAACCCCAGTTCTCTAAAGTTCACATTTCAAGTGAAACAGACTGAATCCAGGACAATCACAAAACATCAGATAATCAAGGAATGTCACAAATTTATCAATGACTTACTTTTAGGCCTCTACTGTCAATAGTTTGCACGATACTGTTCAATAGACCCGGAAATAGAAGCCAACACATTCCAGTTTCAGAAGATACAAAATTGTGCTGTGAGTGTGACAGCCCCACTACACCATCTGCCCTGCTCCCCATAGGAACCACCCCTGTCACCCAGTTGTCTCTGGTGGTTCTGGGTTCTACTTCCCTAACCTCATGTTTTTTTCTAGGCAGCAGTTAAAGATAAACCATTAAAGGGTTGCTGCATCTGAGTGAAGGGGCCATAGGGCCAAATATGCCTACCAATATTGCTAAGACATCATATATTTCACATGATTCTTTCCTGTTGATTAAATTATTTCCTAATAATTAATTACAGATTTTAGCACAAATGACATTTTCAGTGTTAAGCACCACCACACCACTGATGGTATTTATACCTGGAGAAAAAATAACGAAAACCAAGTCTTTTCTACTTGTCTAACATAATCTTATACTTGAAAATGCTTATCTTGGGCTAGGGATTTAGCTCAGTGGTTTCGTTACCTGCTGTGCAAGCACAAGGACCCAAGTTTGATCCCTGGTACCAAAAAAGAAAGAAAAGAAAATGCTTATCTTGTATTTCTAGAAATTGTGTTCAGCATAATGTTTTAAAGTTTTTGTTTTGAAATAATTTTAAATTTTAAAATAGTATGTTTCAATAAGTGTAAATAGAAATTATTTCCTGAATCTTTGAGCAATTTGCCAACCTCGTGCTTAATTAACTCTGGCTATGTCAGTAGAGTTATCTTGTAAATGAGGACATTATCCTAATAAATATTGAACACTAACAAACTGCAGGATTAACATGAGATGATAAATATATATTATTATACTATTCCTTCTATATGTATTAGGTGGCATTTTACTGTAAGGAACAACATTTTAAAAAAAATTTATACCAGGGTAGGTTCATAGATTCCTATCCTTTTATTGGGTTATAAATATGTAATGTGATCATTTATTCCAATGCTCAAAATTTCCTCAATTTAGCCAGAGAGAGTCAATTTAAGAGGGCTTTGCATCCTTTTAACAATTCTCCATCTTTCTTAGATCCCTGTCATACTTTCAATTTGTTTTTCCTAACATCAGTCACTCTCCAAGAAGCTCCAGTTCCTTTTGGTAGAGAATGTGTTTGGAAGCCAAGATCTGGTACTGTGTGTGATCATTATGATTGTGGTGACACTGCTCCCAGGTCCTTCCAATGGTCCAAGCTACAACAAATACAAAAACAAATACACACACACATATACAAGTGCATAGAGATATATCTTTTCTATATTTACCCATATACATTAAATTATATTTTCCCCAAACACTTCCAATTTCATTGCTCCACACCAGTTTATTCCACTTTCCATCCTTTGAAATGTTTAACTTCTCTGGGTGTGAGAAACCTAGCACTCACAGTTCAGAAAAAGATCACATATTTTATGCTATCTTTTATGTAGTAAATCTTTTGACCCCACTAGGCCACCATCCAAGATGGCCACTTTATTCACTGAGGCTGTAACCATGGGCCACTTCTCCTGCTGGGGCTCTAAATTCTGACACAATGTTTACCCAGCAATCTACCTGAAAACCTGCCTTGATTCACCTCATCCTCTAGCTTTTAGACTCAATTATTCGGAAAGAGAAGAAAGAAAGAAAGAAAGAAAGAAAGAAAGAAAGAAAGAAAGAAAGAAAGAAAGAAAGAAAGAAAGAAAGAAAGAAAGAAAGAAAGAA
>NW_004624783.1:11736917-11758772 GCF_000247695.1 Heterocephalus glaber
CCAATAGTAATCATAATGCTCATAGAAATTTCCTTTTTCAGCTTAGAATTATACATTGTATTATGTTTTTAGTATTATTTAATCTGGACCTATTCATTAGCTTTTCTTTCTTTTATGACATTTTCATTTTGAAGAAATACCTTTCAGTTTGGAATTTGTTCTCTCATGGTTGGTTTTGAATTATATATTTTTTTAAATATAAGTATTATTGTGCTTTCAGTGCATTGTCACAAAGCAGTCCATTTTAGTGATATTAATTTTGATCATAGACTAAAATGTTGTCCAGCAATTTTTTCCTGCTGATTCAATTTTTTAAAAATTATTAGTACATATTTGCTATAAATAGTGCTCCCATATGAATGGAATTTTTGTAACTGTCATTTCTTTTAATTTAATTTGTTTATATTCTTGAAAAGAAATGTGTTTTCTGTATCTATTTTAGAGTTCAACTTGTTGGACAACTTTTGATGAGTGAGCAGGGGCTGTTGTGGAAGAAGATGGTAATGTCACTGTGATCTGAAGGATAAAATGATTCAGGAAAGAGTATTCTGAGAGCACAGGAAGCTGAAAGTGAATGTTCAATTCTGCCCCAAGTTTTGCAGCAGAGCTCTAATTAAACCATCTGTAAATTAAACACCTCAGAAAGAAACTGTAGACATAAAACACCGAAAGCTGCTTAACTAAAAGTGAACCAATTTTTATGCATTCACACTTGGTGCCTATTTTTACCAAGGATAATCTCAGTTTATGTCTTTTACCCTGGCATCATATTAGAAGCCCACTTTTACTTTCCAAAGTCCCAGTAAAGTATAAATATATGATTACCTTTGACCATAATTTCTAAGAAATAAATTATAAATCTTCCTAAGAAGAGGAAGATATCAGTGTGCCAATAACACATTAGTTCATTTTAAATGGTACTTGACAGAATGTATTTCTTCCAGGGCCTCAAAACTGGATATTTACCATCCCCCTTTAGTTGTTTATTGCATTATTTGCTAACTTTTACAACAAAAATACGTCTCAACCCAATTGTTATTTTTATTGTTACATATTATACTCCATCTATTATCTTAGTGGATAAATATGGCCTCTGTACTATATGAAAGATGGATTTATGTATGTGAACCATCTAGTCCATAAATCTGATTTATCAATGTTGCATCTAGAAAAGATATCTACATTTAAAAAACAGGATGAGAGGAAATATTCTGAAACTAATAGGCTAAGAGATATGTTGAAACAGTTTTTCTTTTAAAATGGAGTTCTCTGAATTTTCCCCAACATACAAAATATTAGATAGCTGTATACATGGTATGTCAGCTAGCTTTCTATTGTTATAACACATACTTCAGATAAGTAACTTGTAAATTTCTTTGACCTCACAATTTTGGAGGTTCATGATCAATAGGCCCATTGTCTTTGAGCTTGTGACAAAGCAGCATGTCATGGCAGGAGCACAAGGTATAGCAAAACCATTCTCCTTATTATCAGGAAGTAGAAAAAAAAAGAATACAAAGGAGCCAGGGTCCCCTGATCCCTTTCAAGGGCATGTGCCCAATTATCTTTCTTCCTTCCACTAGGCACTACCTCTTCAAGTTTCCACCACCTCCCAATAGTAAGACCTGGAGACCAAACCTTTAATAACAAGTCATTGGGGGGCAGTTATCCAAACCTTAGCAGCTGGGATGGGGTGCTCTACAGCGCATTGCAAGTACCATGGCACCACTATGATTTGTACTTTACTTCTTGACCTTCTTTAGAGTTGGTATTAGGAATGGCTACATGACATTACCATAGGAATGGCCTCTAACTCTCCTATAAAATTATGATTAAATTTACTTTCTTTGTATAAAGAACGTAACATTTCTTTTATACCCTACAATCAGCTAATACGTTGACCTTCTCAGTAAGTTGGCATACTTTCTTTTATTAATGAATGATATTATTGTAACTCAATGTCTCCTTACCTTTCAATTTAAATATCATGAAATGCAAGAAAAGTCTGGATTTTGAATAGAGGTTTTCCTAGGCCAGTGTTTTGGGGTATTATTTCCTTCCTTCCTCTGACTCTTTCATAGTCTCTTCATTACTCATCTCTGGATAGCCATATTTGTGGTTTCAATCAGGTATGTGAATGATAAATGAGTTTGTAATCTAATACTTCTTTTTGATGATCTAATTATAACTGAAATGGAAATATGTTTAGAATATTTTTAATACGCAGAATAGAGATTAAAAACTGACAGACATAATTATTAATAGGGAAAGTGCAGGTAAAATTTAGATATTAAATTATTAGATTGTGAGTTTCTATTTTGCTTTGGCATTGAATATGTATGCCTTTAGCAATCTAATAAAAACAGTGCAATGCAGTGACTGTCTATAGATGAACAGGAACCTTTTCAATGAAAAGCATGCTTGAAGTATTTTATCTTTATATAATGCCAGGGAAAACAAGCACATAGCAGTTATTTTGTCTATTTAGAAAACTTATATTGTTCATAGAGTCTTATTGACCTGTGCCAGAGGTTAGTAAATAAAATAACTCCACATTAATGAAGCAGTGATAAGGCAGCAAATGTGATTAAATTGCAGAGATAGAAGCAGTTTCTTTTGGTCACCTTTTTCTCACTGAATGAGACTGAGTAGGCAAAGCTGTTTTGCAAGCTTGACTCAGGACTTCAGTCACTTTTGCAGGGATCCTGAGACAGAACTAAACCAGACAATTAGATCAAGGTTAAAGAAAAACAAAAAAACAAACAAACAAAAAAGCATGCAAAAACCACTCTGATCTAACTAACTGGACAACCAGTTCAAATCAAAATGACAGATTGTGTGATGAAGAAAGCAGCAGCAGCAGCCAGGGCAGCAAGTAAGGTTTGGCATTCTGAGACCTTGAAACAAGCTCAGTGCAGTGAGCCTGGCTGGTCCTGAAATTTCAGACCCAAGGAGCATTCATAGAAGTAAAAACTGTCTTTTTCTTAGGTAAAGAAAACAAAGAAGTTAGCCTAAGTCAAAATTATTATATGCATGTCTTAGTCAAAACACTAAGATTGAGTCTGAATTTCTTTAAATTTTATTGTGGGGCAGTAATTCCCAGATTTTGCTGTACTTTAGAATGACTTAGTATATTTTTAAAAGATTGAATACCTATCTTCTACCCCAGGTGGTCCTATTTAATTAGCATGGGATATGAATTAGGCATTGGGAGATTTTTGCATTGTATTGTTTTGTTATTTAGTACTGGGATTGAGCTAGGGCCTTTTATTTTGAGTCAGGGTCTCACTCAGTCACCAAATTGTCTAAGCTGGGCTCAAATTTGCAATCCTCTTGCTTCAGCTTCCCATAGTGCTGGGATTACTAAAGTAGATACCATTCCTAATTATACTGAGAGCTTTAAAAGTTCTCCATATGATTCTAATGTACAGTAAATTTTAAGAAACATTTGAGGCTAAAACCTGCTTATTGCTGAAAATCATCCTGCCCTCTCAGTGTCCTATATGCCTCTCTTTGGAATTTGAGGGGCCCACCTACACTTCTAAGATGGGGGATAACCTCAGTTCCCCACCATGCTGCACATTTATTAATCTGTAAAGTTTCTTTTACCTAACTTTGATTTTTGCCTTAAGTTCCTTGAAAATGAAAATATAGCTGAAAGAAAAGCTTTGGTATTATTTAGCAATAAATTTTGGAAGCATTATATAAGTGAATAAAAGTCAGTTCCACAGTAATGAATAGCAATTCTGAGAAGTGAATTTTGAAGAACAGATGCATCTTTTGAAAACTAATTAAATAAATCTAAGTAAAGTTACCTATAAATGTATTATCTTCATATCCCCAAAACAAATACACTTTAAAAAAGAGATACTCTTATATTTTTAGTCATTTGAAAGCACTCCAGTATCATTGTCCAAATCACATGTTTCTATCTTTACTGTCAAAAATATCTTTGAAAAATACTGGATTGAGCAAAATTGCACAGATTCATTTATAGTAAAGACCTCTTAGAGTCAGTGTTCTTAATTTTCCTCATTCTTAAGCAAAGTAATAGTTTATAACAACTCTCCATATAAAATATATTCCACAAAGGACAAAACAAAGTGTACTGTCATAAAAAACTACTGAACTGTTTAATAATAGAAGTTGTTGTAATCTTAAATAGATGTGGATCCAGTATTTCCTGGAAAATTTGCTTAATTGAATTCTAATGAAATATATCTCTTTGTCTGGCAAGTATAGAAAATAAGTTTGGGACATTACCTTTATCTAGTGTCCAGTCTCACTGTTATGTAACTTCTCCAAGCCTAAATGCCCTTCCACTCAAATCACCTCCTCACACTGGCTATGTGGAACCCTTTCCACCCCTAGCCTCTCAACATCACCATTGTTTTAGTTGGCTTTCTATCACTCTGATAAGCATCTGAAATAATCATCTTCTAAAATGTAGAGATTTATTTAGGCTCACCGTTTTAGAGGTTTTAACTAACCTGAAGAATTCCCACTAGGTCTCACCGCACAAAGGTTCTCATATCTCCAGCTAGTATCATGGGCTGGCACCAAGCCTCCAACATATGGGCTCTGGACATTTAAGATTGAAATACAATAACTGTATATGCTGTAACTTTCTCTTCATCATGAAAACTAAATGTGTGTAAAATGAACTAACTCTACTTCTCTCCATCTAATTTATCTTCAATGGTCCTCTCCTTTCATTTTGTCTCAGAAGTAACTCCTTTAGTCAAGGATAATAACTTCACACACACACACACACACACACACACACACACACACTTCGAATTTACTATGTTCCTTTCCTAGGTCGTGATATACCCATTTTATATATTTTTTCTACACATTCAGTTGTTCCTTCTCCCTTTATTCATTTTTATCAATACAAATATATGTCTTCCCTTTGCAAATTTTGTACTTCAATTACATCACTTAAGCTCTCATTCTTTTCAGTGACAATTGTCTCACTCTCCCCATTTCTTCTGTTCTTAAACATTATTTTAAACCACCTTCACTTGGGTTTTATTGCAGAAACTATCTGAGTGTTCTTTCATCTTTGACTCTTACCTCTGGTCCGAGTGGGCTCCACTTTCTTCCTCCATTAAAACATTCTCCGAAGCATTTATTTGTTCCCATTTATTCAGATCTTTTCTCTTGCTTTAATATTTCATTAATCTCTAATGATTTCACTATGACTTCTTTAAAGATAACTTCCAAATCAGCTTTCCACCATTGTATTTGCATTTCCAACTGTGCTTTCTTCTTTTTCATTTTGACATCCTGTTGGGATTCTAAATGTGTCAACATTCCTTCTCTTCATTCTAGCTTTTCTTTCTGACTTTAGTACCTATGCTAATGACAAAAATCTCTGCCAAAATCAGATGTGAAAAAATTCAATTATTTTCTTCTATTTCTCCTCTTTTACCTCAATATCAATACTCTTGGTTTTTATACCTTAATAACTCTCTCTTCGTTATATATTTTCATGTACAACCTCATTAGTTATTGTTGCCATTTTAGTTTAGGCCCTTATTATCTCTTGCCAGAAACAGTGTATCTAATGTGTTTACCTCCAGTCTATTCTGTTTCATTAAGATTAATGTTTAGTCCTAAATCTCCCCTAATTAAAAACCTCGCCAGATCTCTATTTCCTAGATGAACCTCTACAAAGTGACTTCAGTCCAACTTGCTAAGCTAATCGCTAACAATTTGCATTAAAATCAGATGAACTATTTTGGGATTATGTCTTATAATTTCCTCTAGTGTAGTTTAAAATGTATGACTGGAGTGCTTCCTTTTTCTTTCTCTATAAATCAGAATACTGTTTAAACAATTTTATCAAAGAATTATATATTAATTCTTTCACTCAACCAGTTTTGGACTTTCTTATATTCATTAGTGATTCAGTGTTACTTAACTATGGTTCCTTCACCTCAGGAGCTCACAGGCTATCTGCTCCACTGGAATTTCTTCTGTCTCCTAAACTTTGGTAACACATTGGTTTTTACCCAAGGTATCTACTCTGTGTTAGTTAGCTTTTTGCTATTGCAAGACATTACTGAGATAATCAATTTATAAAGATAAAACATTTATGTCGGTTCCATGTTTAGAGCATTAAATCCATTCTCAGTTGACCTTCATGCTTTGGGGCCCAAAATGACACAAGAGAGCATTACTCATCAAATTGTTTACACAATATTTTAAAATAGTAGATATTCTAGAAATGTTCATTAAATTATGAAATTAATGGAAAATTGTAAACAAATGATATTAAACCTTGACTTATTTTTTAGAAATGCAGCAAAGCATTTTTTCTTGAATTTAACTCTCAAATACATAGATTTATTTTCTTAAGTGAGTAATGACACTTAAATTATGGCCTCCTAATTGTTTTGCTAATGTACTGCAAATCTTACTAATTCCTGCCTGTTACTAATGTAAATATATTAAATATAATTTCTGGAAAACAAGTAAATGTAAATCTGACCTATGTATTTCATATGCAAGTCTTCAAATTCCTTCAAGATCTCACTGGAATGTTATTTCCCTGAGTTCTCATTGTTACAAAATTATTTACTGATTGAATTGTTAACAGTTCTAAGGACTGTAAAAGAAAAGCAAGCAATTATTAAACAGTATCTTTTCTTTTTTTTTAATTTCTTATTTTCTAATGGCAAAATATTAGATTACATGGCACTCCTTTACATTTTCCTAAGTAGATCCATTATTTTCTCAAAAGAATTACCCTTACACGAGCCACTAAGTTAGTATAAAAGAACTAAAATATCTCAAAGAGATATTTTCACAGCTATACTCATTGCATCATTATTCATAATAACCAAGAGGTGAATACTGTGGAAATGTCCATCAACAGATGAAAATAAAAGAAATACGGTATGTTTATACAATGGTATGTTTTATTCAGTTTTTAAAAGCTAGTCATAATTACATTTATATGTAATATCTAAAGTAGTCAAATTCATAGAAGCAAAAAGTTGAATAGTTGTTGTCAGGGGCTAAGGAGAGAAAAAAATGAAGAGCTGTGGTCCAGTGAGTATATAGTTTCAGTCATGCGAGATGAAAAAGTTCTCGAGATCTACTCTAGAACTGTGCAAATAGTTAACAACATACACTTCAAATTTGTTAAGAGTCTAGAGCTCTTGTATTTTATGACAGTACAAAATATATGCCCCCCGAAACAAAACAACTTGTGACTAGACTATTACTGTTTGAAATAATTAGGTATTTTCTGGTTTGCCTGGTTTCCATCTTTTTTAAAACTTAAGACAGAATCTGAGTCATTGACCTGTTTAGCTCTAAGAGTCTATAAAAGGCAAGATCAAGTTGACAGTGTTTGGTGTAGAGAAAAAAGTAAAAAGGAAAAGAGATGTTAGAGCGATGCGGGGAAAAATATGGAGAGGAAGAAGGAGACTGAGGCTTTTCCAGGCTCAAGTATGAATAGAGTATATTTTAAGATATTTGGAAACTTTCAGTACCACCCTATGACTGATTTACAACTGTCTACAAATGATTTTACTACTCATTCTCATGTATTCATTCCACTATAATTCAATTAATTTATATTAAAATAACTCAGATAAAACCTCTAACCTCACAAACCTGCAATCTATGTAAGAGAACATAACTAAATAAAAGACAGGATATAGTAAATGCACTTTAAATGTTGTTTTAAAAGTTGAGAGCCTGGGTTTGAGCTCAGTGATTCCGCTGTCTGCCTCACAATCACAAGGTCCTGAGTTTGATCCCCGGTACCAAAAAAACAACCAAAAAATGTTGAATATGGCTTCAGAGGTAAAGACAATCACTTATCTCTGACGTAATTGGAAAAATGTAATTGAAAGAAGGTTCTAGGCATTAGATTTTAAATATAGGTAAAATTACACTACTTAGAAATTAGATGTATAGGTTGATAAATACAGGAAAATGGAATGGATGGAGCAGGGTGAAGAAGCTGAAATCATGTTTGTGGAAATGCAGCTCAGTCAAATAATTGTTTTAAAGAGAATCAATGAAATTAAGGTATTGCATGAGCTGTGTTTTCAGGATAACTAATCTAATATAAATACAGTTTAGAAGGATAAAAGCTAGGTTTATAGCAATGATATGGTTCAAATAATATCTAGTCATGCATTCTTTTATTTTTATTTTTATTTTCCTTCTTCACCCTTTCCCCCTTGTCTCTGAGAAGTACCTTTCTGCTTTCTACTTCTATGACTGTTTTAGATTCCACATATAAGTAAGATTATGCAGTATTTGTTTTTATATTCCTGGCTTGTTTCACGTGCCAAAATAATTCCTGAAGTTCATCCATGTTAACATAAATAGCAGAATTTTATTTTCTGAGGCTCATATATCCTACATGGCACTATCTTCTCCCTTTGTGCCATGGAATATTTAGATGACACCTAAGTTGTTTTCATATCTTAGATATTGCAAATAATGCTGCAGTGAACACCAGAATGTCAGTATCTCTTGGGCACATTGATTGCATGCTTTTCAAAGTTGTTAAAAGAGTAGATTTTAAATGTTTTCACTATAAAAAGTACATGAGGTGATGGATTGATGTTAGCTTAATTTAAACACTCCATAATATAAACATATAAGAAAATATCACATATTTACTTCATAAATTTAAATATATAAATTTATTGTTTTTCAATTAAAATTTTTAAAAATTAAAATATTAATTTAAATTAAAATGAACTGTGTTTTAAAAAGAGAAAGAGTTGCGTTCTCACTCACACAGGATAGAGGTGATGATGAGCTGTACCTGTGGGATGTCATTGCTCTTCACAGGTGCTCCCACAGGCCAAGTGGGAGAAAGCCAGAAATGTAACTCTAGTGCCACAGAGCCCAAGCAGGCGGTGAGCCTCTGGGACTCTAAAGTCAGTGTGCAGCCCCTGCTTTGGTGGAGCTGACAGTCTTACTGTGTCTCATTAAGTTTGCATAGCCTACTGCATTTAGGGATATCTGGAGTTAACATCATGCCCATGGATCAGAAACATTGCTAATCGTTGTCACGCCTTCTATGCTGGCCTCACCATCATCATCCTGATTTATGTATGGTGGTCTGAAGGCACGTTTACATTTACATGCCCACACTTTTAGATGTGTTTCCCTATAGATTATATTACCCTGATCTTCCTTTATTCACATAATTATTCCTTACGGCTAAGTTAATCATATGTATAATATCATATGATTTCATAATGACAGTTATCACACTATATTTCAGTTACAAGTGATATTCCTCTGTGATTTTTTTTCTTTTAAAAATTGGCTTTCCAAAACCCAACACAGATAAACTAAACCCTAAGCTCCATGGAGTAGAGGATCATAATTGTTTTGTTCTCCTTTTGAGCCCAGGCCCATTACAAGGCCTGGCATGAGAAAGCCTTCGTTTCTCCTTTCATTGATTTCTGTGGCAAAGAGGCCAGCTATTCATCACTAAAGCACATTAAGAGCTATCTGTGGACAAGTTATCCTTAAGAAACACCAGGCTAGTGGGTAAAACAGAAATATAAGAAATTCAGTGTAATACTAGGTAACACACAGACAGAGGGAAGCTCCAAAGGAAGCCGAAGGTAAATCTGTGTGAGTTCTCCACCTGAACAGGAGTGACCCCTCTGGTCTCTTAAGTGTAGAATCAGTCCTAGCAATAAAACTGAGACGTCCTTCAGGCTTCCCTGGTGTTTTATCAACTGTCTGGATTTAATCCTCCCCCTAATAACTTTCTCCCGTATCTTTCCTCTTCTTATCCAAGAGATCAGCTCTCCTGACCCATCTGTCCTTCACCAGAGCATTTGAAAATGAACAAAGCCTTGATTATTAAAACCAGCACACTAGGGAGAAATTTGTTTATTCTTTTTAAAGGCAGGAATTAAAATTGTAACATTGGAAAATATCTTTGGTATATATTTTACTCACTAAAACAAAAGGAGATAAAGGGAGAAGTGTGTTCAAGATCCAGGAAGTAGTCTGTTGAAAGGCCTGGGAGAATCATTGCATTGAAATCTCTAGGAGGTCTTCATGACAGCTGGGACAGAGCACAAAGGGAGCTGAGCGTTAGCACACAAGTCTGCAATGCAGCCAGGCAATGGGACAGGCGTTTGGGTTTCAGGCTGTTGTCAACAGGATCCCTTAGAAAAGCTTAGTTAAGTCAATAATACAACTTGACTTTTGTTTTGGAAGAATAAACGGCAGTAATATGGGAGATGAACTGGAAAGAGAATTTGTGAAGGGTAGTGATGAGTTTATAAGGATTTTACAGGAATTCCCATGAAAAGCAATGAACTTTTTATCTGCTTTGTGTACCCTGGTAAGTGGTAACATTCAATCAATGTTTTTTGGTGAAATAAGTAAACTAAAACATGAAATTCTTCCATAATAAATACCTGTGTACTGTAGTTATACAATTTAAATAATTTACGGTCCTAAAAGTTAGGGAGCGCTACTCTTTGACAAAGTGGACATTAGATACAAAGTAAAGTAGGAATTTGGGGATTAACTAAATTAAATTTAATTAAACTGAGCACATTATCCTAACCAGAATATTATAAGCAGATGGATGAGCATATGTGCTTAATTATAATTGTTCTAAAGTTAGCATCTAAGTAATATGTTTTGAGTCAAAAGTTATTTTAAATTATCATTGAATGTTTACATGTTTTCCTTTTATACATTTAATCTTACTCTGAATTTCCTACTAGTCTGTTGAATATTTGAGTAAGTATATAAATCTTTAATGCCTTGATTAAATAACTATAATTATCAGATTCAAATCTAACTAGATTCCAATATGAAAACATCTTTTATTTCTTCCCTGGCAGGGTCATCTGAACTCTGCATTAAGGGAAGAACTGAAAGATCTACACATTCACAGACTCCCGGAGGAACTCATTGCTCTACTGAGCAGCTTTGATGTTCAGTCATCTCATTTGCTATCTAAAACCACAGTGAGTCTGTCATTCCTACACACTGGCTCTTCAAATGTTTAAGGTAGCTTTTGTGTTCCCCACAGCCTGCAAGCCACTGCTGCTTCACGTTGTGAGAGCATTAAGAAGGCCTTTGAGTAGACAGACTCCTGGAAGAATGGAAATGGGCCAGTGTGAGGAATGAGCCATTTTGTTCCCTTTTTTTAGATGTAGAAATAAAAGAGGTTTAAAGATGTCCCAAAACTTAAATAGTTTTTATCCTAAGTGAGAAAAAGAAGATAGGCCATTCATTGAAATAAGAAGTAGGGAGTAAGGAGCAAGTGGACATGCTGGGAAATTCCAGGTCTCAGAATAAGGACTGGACAGTCCCATGGAACTCATCCCTCCTCTGACTGACTTGACAGAGAAAATGGGAACTTTCCAGCCTTCCAGTGCATACTGGGGTTTGTGTTTTGCCTTGCCTGAAATTTATTGTTGTTGACTAATTTTTAGAACATATTTGCAGTACATAATATTTACTTTTAACTTAGAAAGGGGGTACACATACTTAACATATCTTAATTTGTTTCATTCCCTTTCTCTTCCCTACTTTCGTCCTCCCTCTAACTCCAGATCCCCCTTTCATTTGCAGAAGATCTACTGTATGTCTCTATTTCCTATTGTCTACCTTTTAGTCTTTTTAAATTACTTATACTTTGGATTTCTCATATAAGAGAAATTATGTGGTATTTAAGCTTGTGTGTTTGATTTATTTCACTTGACATTATGGTCTCAAGATGCATCCATTTTCACACACATGACTCCAACTTCAGGCAACTCCTTCTTTATAACAGAGTAGTACCCCATTGTGTATAAATAGCACATCTTCTTTATGCATTCATCTTTTGATGGATATATAAGCTGCTTCCAAGATTTAGCTATTAAGAGTTGTGCTGCTGTAAATATGAGTATCCATGTATCATTGTGGGATAATATCTTTAGCTCTTTGGAAAGATAACAAGAAGAGGAATAGCTGGGAGAAAGGAATTTCTAATTTTAAATTTTTGAGGAATCAATCTTCATGCTGATTTTTATAGTGGTTTTATCAGTTTTCATTCCTACCAACAATGCAGGATGGTGCATTTTCCCCCACAGCCTCACCATTTATTATTTCGATGACACCCATTCTTTTAGGAGAATGATGTATTTTCAGTCTTCCTGTATGACTGGAATGAAATCTTCATCATGGTGCTGATGTCAGAATCTAGGGTAAATTTCCAAATCAACAATATCTAGGGACCATCAATCCCAAGCTCCTTAGCAGAGGAAAACCAAACATCCTGAGTTTATGTTCTCATTTTAAAGGTCCATTAATGGACTTTCACTCACGTTTTGTATTTTCTAAATTCTAAAATATGCTTGATTGGCATTTTCTGAGGCCATGGACAACACTGTGTTTTCCTGCCTAGTTTTAGATATTACATTAAATAATCTCCCAGGGCCAATATAATTATGCAAAAAAGTTGGTACCTTATTGCCTGCCCTTCTCCTCTACCGTCATTTTATTTTGAAGTTTACTGTGCTGCTTAAGAATTAATATTTACTTAAGTATGAAAATTGTAGGTGAATTCATTAAGAAACATCTATGAAATATTTTAAAGTCATAATAAAGGCAATATAGAGTACCAGGTGGGGAGGGGACAGTAAGATTAATGGAAGCAGCACTGGTGATCCATAGACCGACAGTCAGGGCTACCAGAAAGATGATTAAATCAGTAGAGCTTTTAAAAATATCTTTTACTTGTGCCTGTAGTTAACAATAATCTACTATATATATATTTTAAATGTTGTAAGGTAGATATGATGCTATATTGCAAAAAGTAGGGGAAAAACAGTCCATGACTATTTTCCTTGACCCACCCTTACTACGGTTTCTCAGACTCTCTAGCACCCTCCTGCTTCTCCTGTCTCACCTCTTGTCATTCCACAAACGCTGTTCTCTAGTCAAATCAGCTTTGCCTGGTTTCTTAAATGGACCACATTCTCACGGGCTTCTCCACTTGAAGATAGCATGTCATACATGCTTTCTACACCCCACTCCTAAACCTCCCAGGGTTTTCTCCTTAACCCACAACCTTCAGGTCTCAGGTTACACCTCTGTTTCATAGAGTTTTTCTTTGAATGCCCTTATACTGAAACAGCTGTTGTTCTTGCTTTTTCCCTGTGACACTTCTAATATAACAATAATAGCTGTATGCTTCCATTCCTGCCTGTATTGTCTGCCTCCCACACATCCTGGACTGGAAGTTAACATTATTCCATGTCATTTTCTATCTCAAAAATTTACTCTAGTATCTGGTTTAAAGTAGAGTCTCAATAAATTTGTGTTAAATTGAGCTTGGCATGGTGGTGCACACCTGCAATCCCAAGACTTGGGTAGCTGAGTCAGGAGGATTGGTGAGAGTTCAAGGCCAGCCTGGGTTATATAGTGAGTTCAAAGCCCACTTGTAGTATGTAGCAAGATCTTGTATCACACACACACCCACACACAAAAAACAATATGTTAAATTAACAGGGAATAGCAGAATGGCCCTGGAAAAACACTTATCTGTGTTTAAATAAATTCACACATAAATGCACTTCAAAAACAAAATTTTTTGTGCCTCAAGATATCTACCATGAAAAATCAAACTTTTTTCTTATGCAGGAATTTGTTTATATAGTGGCTTATTTTGACCTTTTTGTCAAAATAGTTGAATCCTGAAAAAATCAGCCAAACAACCAAAACTTTGATATACTACTACTGCTATTTCATTCATCTTAAAGCTTTACAGTGTCCTAAGTTGTCTTATATACCTTGGCTTATTTAACCTTCACCAAGACTCCAGGAAATCACCAGCATGTCTTACTCTTATTTTAAAGATGAGTCTGTGAACATATTCTTAGAGCAATGTTTAGTAATCTCTTTGTTTTCTGTTATTATGTTCTTCCACTAAAATATACTTTTTTATCATATCTAAATTAGGGATGGGAGGTACACATGTTTCTTTAACTACTCTTTAAGAAATTGTCAAAAAGTAGATCAAGACTTTAACCTATACTCCACTTTAACTCCCTTCAGGTACTATTTAGACAGTAAAAATATCCCATGATTTTTAATGTTTCATTCAATAAATATTTATGAATAAAAGTGAAGCATGTTCCCTGACTTCATGAAATTTAGTTTAAAGAATGATAAACCCATCAGGAAATATATGTTGACAAATTTTTTAAAAGCTATCTTGGAAGAAAACCAGATGCAATGAAAGTAAACAATAAGAACGCTTAGATTGTGAGGCTGAGTAAAGAACTTTCTGAAATATACATGAAAATTAGTCAAGTGAAGAGTGCCAAAAAAAGGTATTTACATTAGAAAATAGCATGTGGACACATCCTGAGGCCAGAATACAGTTGGCCATTTGAGGCACTTTGAGAAGAAGGAGTCATTGGAGCAGGGAGAATTGTCCCAAGATGAAGGAGAAAGATAAAACTCTTCCCTTACAATTAAATGACCATTTGTTGTTACTTTCACCCACTTATGCTGCAATAATAGAAAATATAGGACTGCACTATTTGTATATAATAGAAACTTCTTTCTCACAGTTGTGAGATGTCTGAGATCAAGATGCTTGCAGGTTTGGTGTCTGTTAGGTCTGCTGTTTCCATGATGGTGCCTTGAATCTTGCTTCCTCAGGTGGGAATTAGCTCTGTGGGTGAACACAAGAAAACAATCTTACGATCTCAACCCTTTTATTCATTAACACTCTGTTCTGATGACTTAATCACTCCTTAGAGTCCTCATCTCTTCATCCTCTCATATTGACAGTAAGTTTCAACATATGAATTTGGGGATATAAATTCTGAACAAGAAAGTTATATTCATAAAGATCCACCTGTGATAGATTGTCCTTCATTGATGAATTGGCCCTTTTCAAAATCCCTTTCTTTCAACTCCCTGTGATACCCTTAAACAGGAGTTATCTTCCTACATTAAGAAGCCAACTTCATCTTACTATCCTCATTCTGTGCAATGTTCAGGAAAATTTAAAATTGGTATTATAGTACAGTACTTCTTAATCATATATTATATTATTATCAATTCTTTATTTTACGCTTTCCAAAATCTTTATGTTTCTATTTACACCTTTGGTAATAAGTAGGTTCCTAATCAAGGTGCCAGCTTGAATAATCTTTGGGAAGCTGAGACAGGAAGATTTCAAATTTGAGCCTAGTTTGGGCAACTTAGCTACTTAGCAAGACCTTATCTCAAAATAAAAAATGAAAAGAAAGGGCTAGAATTGTAGCTCAGTGTGAAGTCCCCTGGGTTCAATCCCCAATTCTAAAAAAAAAAAAGAGAGAGAGAGATGTTATTCAATTTAGTTATGAATGAAATGATAGGAATAAAAGGTTAAATTGCCATGAAAATTCCACAGTTAATGGATCCCAAACAAGATCTTTGGAATATAAGAAACACTGACCAATTCTTTCTTGTTAGTTTGGAGTTTCTTTTATTAGACAGCCTATCATGTGTCATCTTTCATGTCTCTACCTTTCTGGTTACAACAGAGCACATAAGCCCAGAGACACACAGCAAGCAGATTCTGTGGCACTTAAATTGTGTATGATTTGTCAAGTTGAGAAAGCTAGATAAAAGGGTAACTTCTATATAACACAATCCATATGAGAGATAAGGTTCCCAAGGGAGAGAATGCAGAAGTCACCATACCTAGGGGAGAACGACCCCATTTCATCCCTTGCAAATGAAGCCAGGAAGGAGAAAGGATAAAAATATGATCACAGAAATGAGGATTTCACCAGAGGCCTATATAAAAGTTGAACTTCAAGACAACAGGGGATCCCACAGTGATTTGTCAACAGTGTGGTAGTCAATTTATACACTTACTTGTCCATTTGTTATTGGAGAAAAGAGAGACTAAAATCATTGGATTGGATTCAACACAATTTTTGGTGATCTTATAAATATAACTTTCTAGGGAATCAAATCAATAATTACACATATTCATTTTGAAATATTCATTTAATTGGGTCAGTTACATACCTGTCATATTACATACCAGCTAATGGAATGCGCACTTTGATTATGGGCTATAAAATGACTTTAGGACTCTGGGTCTCTTAACAACACAGCATACTAAGAAAATTTCTGGGCTGAGAAACAATCATGTTTCGCTAACTGGGTCAAGTTTAGTGTCTCAAGCACAATAAATCTTCCTTTGAATATTTATGTTATTGTCACTCTTAAGATGATTATAGCACACAATAATATTTTATAAGAAATGAGTAAGTCTCAAAGATCACAAGTGTGAAGGTTTCTTCTCCAAGAATATAGAATATATGTGATGTTCTTACTGCATCCATTTATTCTTCGGGAATAAATTCTAGTTAAACTTTGTCAATCTTGTTAAGTCAATTTTGGAATGCTCTCATACTCTGTGATAAAAGGCCTCAAAATAGTCATTTTTAAGGAAGACTGTCTCCACTGAGTCTACAAAAATATTATATAGATAATTTGATTCAAGCTAACTACATTTATTCCACAATAACTAAAACCTGAATTTCCTTATTTATGAAATAGAATGTATCTATTGATTTTTAATTATTTTCTACTGGACACTGCCTATATCATAATTTTCTTAGAGAAATATTCTAGACATGGCTACAATTATCTATATTATCTATCTTATTTTCCTCAATTAATAATCTGATTTTACAAATGGTATCATTTCAGCTGTTTCATGTGCATTCTCTCTAGGACAACTCAGTTATTTTTTGAAAACAGTAAATCCAAGGAGGTACACATAAGAGCGAGTCTTAGGGGACTCTCCACAGCCAAGCATCTGTGCAGTTCACTAAACCTGTAATATTGTCACTGAACTCTGGGAGAGAGCTGCACTTTTTTATATTCTGATTGCAACCATTTTTAATTACTGACTATAGAAATTTATTTGTATGTATTAAAAATGTAAGACTATGGAGCAGTAATGGTAAACTTCTAACAAATATATATACTTAACTCTCTACTTTTCCATTTCTTAATTCAGAAAAGCCAAGTGCTCACAGCAACTTTGCATGTAATAATCCTGCCTTAAAATAAAAATCTTGATAAGGTCCATTTAACATCATTTTGCCTTTTGATTTAGGTATTTCAACTACCAAGACATTTTCTCATGTATTCTAATGTGTTAACTATGCAAACAAAGCTTAGATCATCAACCTAGGTGACTCAGAATATAGAACACGGTTCTGGTGTGAGTGAGGCCTTTCAACCTCCAACTTATCTGTTTCCTACAGGTATAGTTTATGTTGAATAAGAGCAAGTTTTCTATAATATATACCTTTACCTTCAAGGTAAAACAAAGCTGAGATGACAAAACTCAAACCTATCAGGATAAGAAAAATGTTCTGTTCAAACATTCTTCTAGCAAAATATGAGAATGCTATCTTCACACAGACTAAATATGGTCAATTATTGCTGTCATAGTCTCTCTTGGTTAGGTCAAGAAATTATCCATCATTTCTGCTTGCATAGTTGTATAGCTATAAAAGTATATTTGTGGAGGAGAAGAATAGAAAAGTGAGAAAGACAGTACGTTAAGGAAAGGGACATTGAGTGCACAGGAGGGAATATAGGTATTGTTTCTCTTCATCTTATGGAAGACTGATCTCTAGAACATATGAGTGTGTGATTTATCCACTACAACAAGGATTATAGGGAGAAAAAATAACTGAGTGTCTGGGATATTTAGTTTTGCATGTTAACTTGGCCATGGTACCCAGATTATGTGGGAAACATTATTTTATGTGTTTCTTTGATGCTATTTTGGATGAAATTAACATTTAAATTGGTAGCCTATAACTACATCAGATTGCCCACCCTAATTTGAGTGGGCATCGTCTAGTCTGTTGAAGGTTTGGATAAAGCAAGAAGACCTACTACTAACAAGAGTAAATCTTCCCACAGATGGGCCTGTGAAAAAATGTAATGCTATCTCTTGGGCCTCCAGACTGTCAGCTTTCAGACTTGAATGGCAACATCAGATCTCTCTTGGTTCTTTGGCCTAATAGCCTTCAGAATCTGAAGTGTAATGTCAATTTCTAAGATTTTGTCCTGCCAGCCAACCATGGTGATTCTGGACTCGCCAGTCTCTATAATTGTGTGAGCTGATTCTTTAAAATAAATCTCTTTTCATACATAATATGTACATCTTATTGTTTCTTTGGAGAACACTGAGAGTGTCATAATGTATGTTTACCTCTATGTAAAAAGAATGGATAAAAATAGATAAATGGATAAAGAAAATGTAGTATTTGGAGTACTTCTTGGCCATAAAGTGAGTCATTTGTAGAAAATGAATGCATGTTGAAACTATAATGTTAAGTGAAATAAAGCAGACAAACAAGCTTAAATATTGCATGTTGCTTAATATGGGAAGCACAAAGTATAAATAAAGAGAAAACTAAAAGATAGATAACAGGAAATAGAAAGATAGATTTTTTTTTTTTTGGTACTGGGGATCGAACTCTGGTCCTTGCCCTTGCACAGCAGGCAGTGAAACCACTGAGCTAAATCCCCGGCCCAAGATAGATTTTTTTGAGACAGGATCTCATGCTACATGCTGGTCTTGAACTCATTATGTAGCACAGGATGGCCTCAAACTTACAATGATCCTTCTGCCTCAGCCTCCTTAATGCTGGAATTATAGTCATGAGATCTTTTCCAAATGGAAAGGAACCAAGAAACGGAGGGAGGGAAGAAGGAGAGGAGGGAAAGGGGATGTAAAAGAGTTAAGAAGTGTTATATACATATATCAAATCCACACAATGAATGTAATCATTATATACTGCAAAGATGTGCAAATAAAAATAAAAAAATTTTAAATCACTTGTCTTCTCTTGAAAACTGATTCTGTTACTTTGTGATGAATTTTTAGATGAGACTTTTGAAAACTGTAGTGGCTGCCCATTGGCACCAAAAAAGTTAAAAACCTTAGCAGCTGAACTCAGATTAAAGCCATCCCTCTAGGCAGGCAGTCATAAATAACAACTCTGGTAAAAACAAATCTAAAGTATTTCACTTAAGAGTATGGCCTCATTGTGGATCCATTTAGCTATAAATATTTCTAGTTTATCATTCTTTGTGGCTGAGTAGTACTCCATCTTATTAAAAAACCACATCTTCTTTATCGAGTCACCAGTTGATGGGCACTTGGGCTGTTTCCAAGATTTACCTATTACAAACTGTGCTGCTATAAACATGGGTGCAAATATACTCTTAAGTGAAATTAATAGGACCCATGTAAATACTGAGTAGTTTCTCTGGTGTGAGAAACTGAAAGTGTAAGTGAGGGCCAAAACGTATAATACATAATGTGAATAAGAAGAAAAGGTCCAAAGGGGCACAGGAGGTAGGGAAGGGGGGAGTAGGGGAAAGGGAAAAAGGGGAAAGAAAAAAAATATGAGAAAAACAGAAAAAAATTGAAACAAAGCTTTTGTAAATAGGGAGGGGTAGAGGGTTGGAAGGGAGGGAAGGGGGATGGGGAAAAATGAATCAAGATATATCATATACCAATTCCCAAAGATGAATGTGGTCATAATGTATTCCTAAAACGTATCAATTCACTTAAACAAAAAACCTTAAGTTTTGTTAGTCTGTTTCATGGAAGGCCCCTTTATTCCTCCCAATGAGTACTGATCCATAGTCTCTAAAGGAGACTGTGTATAGAATGCCTCATCACCTCTTTATCTAAAGCTAGAGACTTTCTATAAATCAGAAGAAAATGGTCTTGTCAAATTGCAACTGTAAAGGTATAATTTTAAACACAATGCAGATGCTCTGGAAAAATCTGCAGGGTGCTAGGTGATCCTGAAAAAGACAATCTGATAATTTGCTGCCTAGATCCTTGTTTGATCTTCAAAGCCTTATAAAGACCCCAATCTCTCATCCTGAGGGTGTGATTTCTCTCTGGGAAACTCTCTTGCTGTCTCCATTGGCAGTTGTCCTAGATGGGGTAATCTACATTTACTGTTATCCTTGTTTGGGTGAATTCTTTTTTACTACCTGCATCACCAGCCCTTCATATGCTGTCTTGCATGGCAAAAACCATAGCAACAATCATTGTATAAAGGGGTAATATTCAGCTCTAAATGAGAATCTTGAGTTTGGGCTAACTTGATTCTCTTTCCTTACTATGAAATGTTCAACTCAACAATTTTAAAACAGACTGCATAATTGTAAATCCATTAATTATCTAAGAATGAACAAAAATATTTTATTATAACAGCAAGGGTCAATATTTATTGCCTTCAGTCAGGAGTCCAAACAGCACAGATATATGTAGTTATTCATTCCTTCTGCTTGTCACTATGATATTCTTTTTCAACTGCTCTTCCTTTGAAGTATGTCTCAAATTTTACCTTGATCATGACATTTTCCTGTTGACTAGCTCATGTTCAACTTATCCTTCTCAAAATACTTTTTTGCTTTTGTCCTTTATTTCTCAGTATTTGCTAGTTATTTGAGTCACTCAGTATAGGTTTAAATCCACAGACTTTATTATTTAAGATGAAAAAGAGGCAGAAGATCTTAAATAGTGTTCTTGATTGATTTTCTCCTCCCAGAATTAACTTCACAAGCAAGGTTATTGTAGGAATCTGAGGACAATAGAAAGTATGGCTATAGAAACTTTAACAAGTCTAGATAATTCTACCACATTATTTAATTATAGTGGAAGACATGAGAAACCCAGAGACCAGTGAAGGCACTGGGATGTTCCCTATCCCAACAACTGGGAGTACTATGTTTTAAAATGTGATGGTACTGAAGATTGTAATCATTCTTCCATGCCTGCCCACAGACAGAGCCTTTAATCTTTTATGTATATAAAGGAAGGTGCAAGAAAACTGTACTTTTAAAGGGCCTTGGCTCCTATAGTAAGATCTCAGAGAGGTGGAAAGGTCCATTGCTGTCAAAATTAAGAGGGAAAAAATGACTGCTTGGAGTCAGTTTCTCAAAAAAAGGTAAAAATGGAGAACACTTTAAGGGATTTTATTAAACCCTTGGAAAATCAGACAGAGTAGTATTTTTCAAAGCTGGCCAGATAATTTTCAGAGTGGTCCAGATAGAAATATTTACAGTGGCCTTCTGAGAGCCCAGCAGAAAGCCAATGGAGAGAGCTTGAAAGGATATAGGTGGGGGTGGTAGTGATATCATAGGGTAGAGAATGGGAAAGAAGACATGGGGTGGCTTCCCAGCCACCCCTGCCAGCACACAGAAGGTAAGGTGCTCCCAGCACACAAGAGGAGGGTTCTGGGCCACCATATCACCCCTGCCAGCAGAGAGAAGGTGAGCACCCCCCACCTTTGAAATAAGAAGACACATAAACAAGTCTCAAAACCAGACTTCCAGATCACCTTCAGCAACCCCAAAGGGAAATGAGATGGAATACTCTGATACTCAACTGCCTGGACTCCCTGAACTGGCAAAAAAAGAGAATTTGGAAAAAAGGAAATCAGAAATAATTTCTCAGATAATAGCAGAGATTGTGCTCATAGTGCAAGACATGATTAATAAATCTAGAGAGGAGCTCAGGAACATGATGAAATCCCCAAAGAGGAAACAAATGGAATACATAAAACAGATACAAACAGATTTCCAGGAGATTAAAAACTTCATTGAAAGTCTACACAGCAGAATGAGCCAATGTGAGGACAGAATTTCAGATACAGAAGATAAGATTGCAATTAGTATCCAGGAAAAGAAAAATTGCTTCAAAATTGCAAGGGACTGCAAGAAATCAATCCAGCAGCTGCTAGATGATGCAAAGAAGAATAACATAAGACTGATTGGAGT
>NW_004624783.1:11778811-11811323 GCF_000247695.1 Heterocephalus glaber
GCTCTGTGTCCCTGTTAGCTCTGCAGATTCTACACCCTGGGGAGAGGGGTCAGGGCAGGACTTTCTAAAATTTCAAGTTAGTAAAGGCTCTCTGTTGCTTGACCCTGGGAGCAGTACTACCTTAGATGATCTCTAGCTCTCCCTTCTCCATCTCTCACCATAATCTATTAATTAATCCACCTCAGAAAATAGTCTTAGGTCTTTCCTCTCCATATGTCCTTGTGCAACCTTAATTCAGTATCCTGCCATATCTCTTTCTAAATATTTCATATCGTTTTCATTGGACTCCTCCTAACCATCCTCCATGCTACCAATACAATGACCTTCCTAGATGTAACTGATTGTTTTCCCATTTAGCACATGCATGTGGCTCACCATTATCTGAGGTCTGAATTCTAAACAGTGTTGTTTTGTGATGTGTCTTCCACCAAGTAAAGTTCTGGCCCCTACTCGCATGTATTCCCTACCAACAATAAAATCCATAATTGTTACTCTATTATTCTCTATTAATTTCACTTTTGTATTTCATCCTCCAAATTGAAGCCTTGACCTAACACTGCTGTAGCACTTCCTCTATGTCTGCTTTCATCTGAAAATATACCTGACACAGGTAAGGTCCCCTTCCTTCGGGAGACTTCCTAATTTTTCAGAATGAAGTCGCAACTCCTTCTTCATTGCTATTTCAGGAGACCATATATGATAGAGTTTCAAGTCAGTCAGAATTGGACTTGAATCAGGTTTCCATTACTTATTACGTTACATATAACTGGGAAAGCTAGCTAAATTTTCTGTCTCTTAAATAAGAGAAAAAGCATTTACATTTTAGTACTGCTGTGATGATTAAAAGATATGAAATATGAGGGATACTCAGCACAATTCATAACAAATGGGTTTTAAGAAATACTCATTATTATATTATTTGATTTATTTGCATACTATGTCTTCAATATATGCTTTCTTACATATAATTGCTATATGTATTTATTGTATATACAAATATACGTTGAATCTATTGTTGCATTTTAACTTCTTTTATTTTCTGAACCCCAGACTGTCTGGACAGTGTGTTTCTTTCATATAAGGGTTTAATAGGTATTTCTGGTACGAATTTCTCTACTGTAATAGAGAAATTCAAATGATCAGCATATGGTCCCACATTCCTTTCCTGCTGTTTTCACATTGTTCTTTGTTCAATAACTGCAGCTGCTGCCTTCAGGGACTTTTTCTATTTATGGTCTGTCTTGTCTCTATAGCAGTGATGTACTCGAATAATGTGAAAATATAAGTGTAGATTTTTATTATATATCCTTTAAAATATTTTCTTTAGAATGTCTCATGTATATCTTTCTTTAAAAATATGATTTTTAGACTCAAATTGAAAGATACCTTTGCTTGTCAAAGGAAAAAAATCAAAATGAGCTTCAGTCATAGAGAAGGCTGCATCAAAGAAGATGAACTGGCTCAATATTTGAACTTGATACAAAGTCATGATATTTATATAGCAAAAGGTAAAAGAGGCTCCTTTCAGATTGTCAGCAGTGTGAGTCAGTGAAGGGGAAGGACCTTCACAGTTGCTTCTACAAAGGAAGGGAGTGGAATGGCTTGGGGTGGACAGGAAGGTGGACATTCATGTGTATGAGCATGGTAGCCTGAGGCTCAGCAGGAGTTGAGTTGGTAGATAGGGTGGGAGTGAGGATAACCTTGAAAATCAGATAGAGGATTGTGATCAATGGATTAAGTAACAGAGAGTCACTAAATGCTGAAGCAAAGCAAGCTGGAGTGTGCCTTCGAAAGTCAACTTACCCTCTAATGGAATGAAGACAGGCTTAATGCTGTCAGAAGGATAAGCTAAATCTGAAAGACACTTCAAAAGACCACATAGGAGAGAGAAATTGCACAGAGGCATTTAAATTTGTTTCTTTCTTTTTTCTTTTTTTTGACGAAAAGAGTTGAGTCTCTGTTGTTTCATTTTGTTTTATTGTTGTTTTGTTTTGGGGTAGTTGTTATAGTTGTTTTGGAAAGAGGAAAATACAAATTCAATCTTAGATAAATTAACTGGAAAGATGAAACAAAAATGGGTAAAAAAGCTCAAAAGGCAGTGAAAAATAGTGAAGTAATCTGTCATCTAGGGATTCAGCTTTGGCAATTATGAGTGAATGAGTCCAAAGCTAGATCTAACTCCATAAAAGTGTATAAGAGATGAGAAATTTGCTGTTCACTTTGAAATAGAACAATTATAACATCACTTCTGTAAACTAACCCTGTGTTTAGTTTCTGCTCTCAAACTCACAGCAGTAGATACTTCTGTGCAAGAGGAGATAACCAAGAGGGACACCGAGCATTTAAAGGAGATACTGAGCTGGATGAGCATGCATTTCCTAATTTTTATCTCTTAAAAATAGTATGGAAGATGTGGTCTCTCATAACTCACCAAAAATATCTGATTGGTAAATATTCAGAAGATTCTTCCACATGGGAAAGTCAAAGTCAAGTTTAAGAATATCACATCTCTCATGAACAGTATCCAAACAGGAGCCCAATCATTTTCCAAATCAACACCTTTGATATATCCTCTCATTTTAGCAAAAAATGTTCTGAAACAAAAAGGCTCTTTTCAAAATCCCTTTTTTAATATCTCAAAGCCAGTGGCAAAAATCATAATATCCTATAAAAATTTCTTTGAGGTCATTAATGAAATCCAACACAGATGCATTTATAAATTACTAATGTCTATAAGTTTTAAACAATTAAATTTGTTCTTTTATTTTTGGTTCTGGGATCAAACTTGGGACCTTGCACTTGTAAGGCAGGTGGCAGAACCCCTGAGCTAAATACTTGGCCCGTAAATTTGTTCTTTGAAAAAGCAGAGTTGAAGCACACCTATATGGATTTGTTCTTTTATTTAGGGACTTAATGTTGGGAGCAGAAAAAAATTCCGTTGCATAAAAATTATTTATTTTTTAAATTTTTTAAACAATGAAATTAAGAAAGATTTAGTCTTTCAAATTGTGTGTCAATACAAACAACCAATGCACATATTTATGGAGTACACTATATAATGTGCACTGATATAACATACACATATAATGTATACTGGTCAAATGGAGGTAATCAACATATATGTCACTTCAAACACTTATTATTTCCTTGTGTTGAGAACAGTCATTCTAGCTACCTTGAAATATGCCCAAATTACTTTTAACTATAGTCGTGCTACTCTGCTATATAACATTAAAATTTAATCCTCTTATCTGTGTTTTGTTTACTGTTAATCCAATCCATAGCTATACCAGCTTTCTTTTACCCTTCTTAGCTTCTTTTAAGTCCTGTTCTACTCACTATTTCTATGAGATCAACATTTTAAAATTCTACATAGAGGTATAAACATGTGGTATTTGCCTTTCTACTTCCTGCTTTATTTACTTAGTAAAGTCTTCCCAGCTTATCCACGTTGCCACAAATGACAGGAATTTATTGTTTTTATGGCTGAATAATATTCTACTGTGCCTATATATCACAGTGAGATAGGTTTAGCTCTGAAAAGGCTGTTAGTAATCAGATTATGCCAAAGTGTGTGGTGCAGGTTTTGGTTTGGTTGGTTTTGCATTGCTGGGGATAGAACCTAGGGCCTCACACGTGCTAAGCAGTCGTCCACTGACTCACACCCTCAGCCCTCTGTTAGGGTTTTAAGCGGGAATAAATGCCACCTATTTTATTAAGTGTAAAGCCTCCAAATTCAGCTCCTGTGGTTATTCTTAATATTTCATCTGCCTCTACATATTATTTCATTTGTTTCTCCTAATTTTTTTCCTTCAGGTCTCAGCAAAAACTCCAATTAGACTATGAAGATTTTCTAAATATTTATAATCTAGTATACTATTCTTTTCCTTTTTTAACCTTTCCTTTTTTAGATTATCATTTAATACGTCATATGTATGTGTATTTTTCACATATGTACTGAACCTTTGTATATACACATATTAAATATTACACAGACATAGATATTACTCCTGTATAGACTTGCATATATATTTTATTTTTATGGAGGGGTTAATATATGCAAGCAATAATATATGAGGTAGGATTGAAAATATGATGAATGTTTAAATTTAAAATTTTTATTATAGTAAAATACACATTGCCTTTAATCCCCTTCAAAATACTCCCCCACACTTACCCCATCCTTCTTGACACTTTCTGAAGTAGTCCTGGAAGTCCTCTTTTGTGAGTCTCTTTAGTTTCAATGTAGCACTGTGTAGATGTCCTTAATTAGATCCTTTCATGGTCACTTTTGTAAGATTAGACCGAGGCACAATTGAGACCACCAAGGCAGGGAAAGTCTAAGCAACATGCGGTGAGTTTATTGCCATCTGGGTGCAGATGGGCCAAGGGTGAGAAGGCTATTGGCACAGAGAGGAAGGTGCTCATGGTTGATATAGGGCATTTTAGGTAGGGGAGGGGGCATTGGTCAAGAGGATGGAAAATTTTAGAGTCTCATAGGTGATGGGCCTGAGACTGGCTGATAAACAGGGCGGTGATGAGAGCAGCAGGGTGGCTGCTGACTTCTTGCTATATCTGTGCTCCTGTGGATGTGGGGAGTGGGTATGCTTGGGTGGGGGTCCGACTTGGTGGACCTGTCAATTTTTACTTTAGTGAAGAGCCAGAAGTCACATGGTGCAAGAACTGAATAAAGTGGATGAGGATCCAACATAATATTTTCATGAGCCTGCCTATCTGTTAGATAGCACTCAGTAACATTATTCACCATGTTTTTGTCACACCTTGATACTAATTTTATTCTTGATAAGTCTAAGTTGATCATTAATACTGAACAGAGGAATAATTTCTGACCAGAAGGAGCCTGTACTGCAGCTAACCAGGTAACAAACAAAAGGCTCCTCCTAGCTCTGACCCCTCCCACACCTGAAACATGTCCTGCCAGTCTGAGTGAGACCTGGACATGTTTTCTTCCATTTTCCTTTGTTTTCAGTAGGTTTCTGTGACCCCTGCTTCCCACCATATGAAAATAAGGTGAATCCTAGTGTACCTTTCTATCCAGTTACATAAGCTGAATGTACCTACCTCAACCAATGAGCTAATGCTAAGTGTCTTGTGACTGTATCCTTATCCCTCTCTTTCCAAATCTATATAAACACTATTCACCACCCAGACAAGTCTGATCACTTTGGGGAGAATTCCCCAATCAGTCTGCTACTGAAATAAACCTGCCTCCAGATTCCAGGATGTGTCCTCAACTCTTCTCTGCCTGACTCTGTTATACCACCTAGAGCTACAACATTGTGAGTTATATTTGCTACAATAATACCATTTACCCAAAAACAACTGAGATTTAAAGCAAGTTTCATGCAATTCACAAATAGTACTTACTAGTAAAGTTGGAATTAGTAATTCAGACTATCTGAATCTAAGACCTAGTAGTTATAGGCTCCTTGAGGGCACTAAAACCTGTATTTGTATATATCTTGAAGTGGATTAACAACTTTGTGCAATGGATTTAGTGAACTCATACTTAGTATTCAAATATTTTTAAAAAAATAAAATATCCAAACAGATCCTGTGTTTGCTTAGAAACTTGCAAATCAAATTATCGTGCTGACAGCATATTAACATTAATGTTGCCTTTGGAATTCCAGCTTGTCACCCTCTATCTCAAACTGGGCCTCAAAATAGCATTTGCAAAGATTATCCCTACACTAGGCAGACAAGATCTGTCACTTGAATGCAGGTAATCAAATTATCAATTGGCAATGTGAGAAGAATTGCTATTCATTCCATTTAGATTTTTCAACATTTAGAAGATAATTTTTGCAAGTATAAATTAGCGTACCCTGTGGGTATGAAAAAAGTGGATGTCTAAAAGAGCTTAACTAGACAGTATTTTTAGAGGATAAAAGACTGACCCTTAGTTTACTGCAGGGAGTCCTGGGGCACTCACAAGACCCCAGAGGAAAATCATAATGGCAGAAAAAAAAAAAAAAGACCTTTCAGTCTTTTCTAAAACCAGAGAAGACACTATTAGGGGTTTGGTTTGGTTTCGTTTCATTTTAAGACAGGGTCTTACTTTGTAGTTCAAGCTGGCCTCAAACTCACGGCTATCCTGACTGAGCCTCCTGAGTGCTGGGATTACAGGCATGCACCACCATGCCAGGCTATCACTGAAAAATTATAAATACATAGTACCCTTTATGGAGCAGCTATATGTTTTGCATTTGGAATAACACCAAGTTCAACTTTTTCTCAAGTTCATCTATCATTTTGTTTTTGTTTAACATCTCTGGTTCTAATTCAGCTCTTTCTTCCTCCTGTAGTCTCTTTCCTCTGCCCTGTATGCCCTGTAAATATCCTATGACACAGAATTACTGAATATATTTTCTCAATTCATTACTTTCAGGTGAATCCATTATAAACCCAAATGATAACACATTTGTAATCTAAGGTACAAATATTTTCTCAAATAACATATGTACGATAAGAACCTGTTCTTGTAATATTACTTTCATGACCTCTCTTTGAGAACAGAGTTTCCTTCTTCAGTTTGTAAACTGATGGATTCTGGGTACACCTCCCTATCCCTCTCAGAACTGAGTCATTCATTTCCATTCATGCAGGCAATGCTGTCTGCTGATGGTTGGTAGCTGAGTCTCAGGCACTGTGCCAGCAAAAGGGGGATTGTCATGCTCAAGATATGCCTCTCACTGGCAGTTTTCTCATGACGGTTAGTCGAGGTGGGACACAAAGCCTGGGCTTCTTGTTTTAATTCCAAGCATCAGAGTGAAGTAAATCATGAACCTATTCTTCTGAGCCCTTCTCCAACCAGGAACCCCCTCTTCCATAACCTCGTCATCAAATCCCAAACTCATTCCACATTTCTACATCAATTTACAACTTTAACTTTTCTGTGAAATTAAAAAATTTGAGAATATCTAAAATAACCAATCTAAGCCCCTCTCGAGAGGTTAAGATCTAACTAAACCATCTTCTTTATGTCATGTAGTATTACAGAGTGACCTAGAATGTTCTTTTTATGGCAATCACACTCTCACTTGACAGCTTTGGTTTGGCCAGTGGGCATGATGACACCTACGTACATTAAAGTGGAGTTTCCCTGAAGGACTGGTCATTTGATTTTTCAGTTATCTTGAAAAGATTAAGACACTAGAACTTCAAATAAAGACTTTAAAAAGTTATTTTGAGTGTGTATTAAAGGCTAGGAAGAACTTATTCCTATTTAGGTCTCAAGTTTTCAGGCTGAACTTCAAGGAGTAGATGTGTTTCAGTGTGTCCCTAAGGATTGAGGTGTACTGGTCTTTGGCAGGAGAAAATGCCCCAGCAACTATGTACTGAGGCAGCTATGCAGCTATGGAGGAGGCAGCTGTGGGGCTCAAATGTGAGGGCTGGACTGAGCAGTGGTGTAGGAAATCCATGGAAAGACCTGCAACCACGTTTAAGCAAAGGAAAGGTAAGGAAGAGTAGTATCCTCAGGCTCAATTTTCAAAAGCAGTAGCCTGGGGAATTCCAGAATGGCAGCAGGGGATGGGGTAGGTTCCACAGACAAAATAGAAATTGACAGCATGGTGATTTGTAGCAATAGGCAGAACTCTGGGACTGAGTTGAGATCAGCAATGTTGTACTGGGCAACGCCCTCAGCACAATCTGCAGCTCAGACTGATGTGGGGACTTTCTGATGTTACCTTAGAAGAGTGTGACAGATGCAATGAAGGAGAGAGACTTTGGGGAAAATGCTGACCATCTTTACCAGGCATATTACAGCCACACAACCAGAGGACAAGAAGAATGATTGAATTTATTTGTGCACATGGAGTCTGGGGAATTCCTATGTTTTAATTACTCTGCTCACCACTGACAACAGTTCTATTCATTTTCTTATTTTCATTATTTGGCCTTGAGTGTCTCAGACAGACAGGAAGGATAAAATCATCTATTGAGTCACACTGCTGGACATTTACCTACACTATCCAGAATAGAATAAAAGGTATGGAAATGAGCAGACATTTCTCAGACAAAGAAGGAAAAGCAGCAAATAAATATATGAAAAAATGTTCAACATCACTGGTCATTCAAGAGATGCAGATGAAAACAACACTGAGATTCCACCTCACCCCAGAAAGAATGGCTGCTATCAAGAAATCAACCAACAACAAATGTTGGCGGTTGTGTGGGGAGAAAGGAACCCTTCTCCACTGTTGGGAGTGCAGACTGGTGCAACCATTGTGGAAATCAGTACAGAGATACCTCAAAGAACTAGGGCTAGAGGTCCCATTTGACCCAGCTATCCCCCTGCTGGGTATTTTCCCAAAAGAATTAAAAGAATCATACCACAGTGATATATGTGTGCCCATGTTTATAATGGCACAGTTTGTAACAGCTAAAGCTTGGAAACAGCTCAAGTGCCTATCAACTGGAAACTGGATAAAGAAAATGTGGTTTTTTTATAAAATGGAGTACTACTCAGCCATAAAGAACAAGAAATTAGAGTCATTTATAGCTAAATGGATATATATTGAAGCCATACTCTTAAGTGAAATAAATAAGACACACATGTAAATACTGAAGTTTCTCTAGTGTGAGAAACTGAGAGTATAAATAAGGACTAAAAGGATTAATAACTAATAATTGATACTTTGAAATAGTAAAAGGTCCAAAGGGGTAGGGGTGGTGGGAGGAGATGGGGAAAGGAAAGAATGGAAAGGAAAAATTATGAGAAAAGGAAAAAAAATGTAAATAGGGAAGGGTGGAGGGGTGAAGGGCGCACAGGTAATGGGGAAAAAATAAGAACCAAGATACAACATGTACAGGTACAAGCACCCAAAGATAAATGTAAACATATTGTATACCTAAAATGTACCAATAAAAGAATTTAAGTAAAAAAAAAAGAGAAAAAAAGAATAAAAGGTATGCTAGGTAAAGAGTATGTCATAAAACATGGCGGAAAAGGAACATTTTGGGACATAGTATAAGTTGGACAGTCAGGGACTAAGAATGGCAGCTTATAATGATCCACTATTTTCTCTATAGCTAAAGCACATTCACTATCAGCCTCAGCAGCAGGTACTGGGCCTCTCTGCTCAATCATTGGCATCTTTCTTTGACATGTCAAAAGCCCTCCATTGTGGGGAGGTCAAGAAGTACCAAACTTTGGCCTTCATGTACCAATGAAATATGTTGTCGTCAACCTTTTTCAAGAAAAATATGACCAAAAAAAGTAACATATAAAGAGCATATTTTCAATAAGACAATAGACATTTTAATTCAGAAAAGTGGAAAGAATTCATCTCAGAGAAAAGAGATCACAGAGAAATTGACAGAATTTTAAATATTTAAAAACAATTTCATATTTCTATGTATTTACAACTGATACAAATTTGGTTGGGAATTAACATTTTGAAGACAGTTTAATGTAGATTCAGATGAAGTGCCAGAATATTATTCTCTCACATTATCTGTTAATTTTATGTGTCGCCTTTCCCTGAGAAATGCTTGAAATTATAAAGTCTTATAACAACAAAACTATCTCTAGTGGCATCCATTTCAGGCAATCTATCAGAGATTATGTTTTGTTTTAAAAATCCAATCAACAAGTGCATGTTTGAGTCACTGTATTTTAAATCAAGAACCTTTCATGTACGTGTACATTTCAGAAGGCAAATCCTGTCAAAAGAGCCCCGGGGACCCACTTAAGGCCATCAGATATCTCAATTTTTTGTTTCCACTCACAAGTTATAAGCTTGGCTAAAAGTTTCACTAGAGGGCCTCAATCATTTATTTTTCACTTTTTAAGAGGAAAGTGATAGATTACAACTGGATTATCTCCATGGCCAGTTGCAATTCTAAAATATTATGGTTTTGCAAATATACAGCATCAGAATTTGATGATATTTATGATCATTACTGGATTGTTTTTCAGTATTCACAGCAATCCAGCAGCTAAATTGAATATCCTCAAATTTACTTTCCAACACATAACATATGACTAAGATCTCCAGGAAAAAAATGAAGTCAAGAAATATAAAAACAGAAAAAAATTAGAAATTGAAGACTATATTTTACAGTGGAACTATGGATAGACAGTGCTCCAAATGTGGACTTATTTTATTTCCTCCTCAATTTAGGAGAGTCTCATTTTTTTTGTTTGTTTGTTTTGCCTGCTTTTGCTCAAATACATAGTCTCTGGCTTCTATCTTATTTGCTGTTTGTGACAAGCATTAAACCTTTTACAATTAAAGGGCATAGGGCCAGGGATTTAGCTCAGTGGTTCCGCAGCCTGCCTCACAAGAGCAAGGACCTGAGTTCGATCCCCAGTAACAAAAAAGAAAAACAAAACAATTAAGGGGCATAAGTAACAAACAACATACATTTATAAAAGGTACAAATTCCCAATGATGAATGTCATAATACTGTATATCTACAATGTACCAACAAACTTAATGAATAAAAAAAAGAAATGTGAATGCTCAGGATAACAGGAATTTTATAAAAGAGCTTCGTTCTGCATTTGGATAAGCTTAATTCTTAAACCAAAGTACAATACCAGTGTTTTCTTCCCAACAAAGCCACTGCGACTGTAGAGGCAAATGTTCTTGTCTTGCAATAGTGCTTACATTAGAGAAATGGGTGTGTCTGTGCCCCCCATGTATGCTTTAACCTTGGCTAAGGCTTACTACAATTAAGCACAGAGATAAAAGCAGTTTTAGATTGAATCACATTTTCCTCTCCATCCCTTTACTGTGACTGTATTATGAAAAAAATAAAAACACTTCTTCCACTTTAAAATAGCCCGAAGTCTGGTGAACTGGAAATACAGAAGAATCCACATGAAGACATTATCTGTAGGGTGGACCGTTCACATCTGACATGTTCTATTTTCCACATAACTACATGTAGGGTAATGATTACGCTCCACTTCTGCTTTACTGCCTGGGGAGCAATGGGAGATAAAAAAAAAAATGCCTGAGTAATGTTTTGGATTGGGAGGGAGAGAAACAGAAGTGGGTCATCTTTTGTTTTGTTTGGTTTGGTTTGGTACCGGGAATCGAACCTGAGACCTTGTGCTTGCGAGGCTTGCGTTTGTGAGGCAGGTGGCCAAACCACTGTGCTAAATCCCTAGGCCCATCTTTTAAATACTGTTAGAAGAAAATAATTACTTGAATGTCAGTGCAGATCTAAATGCAGAACATAACACTTATCTACTATTTGTTCATTTATTTATAAGAAAACCCAAAGTAGACTGTTTATTACAAATATCAAATATATGTTGGCAAATTATGCTTTGTATAGCCTTTTAACTAAGTGACTTACCCAAACAGGCAAGGACTTAATCAAACGTTGAAAGAAAGGTGCTGAGTTTCAAAAAGGTGGAAATCCTAGTATACACCCCTAATGCCTCAAGCGCATCAGATTTGTTAGGGTTCTGTTGCCTCAAAGCACTGGCATGACTTTTCTTCTTTTGTTGGACCATGGGTCATAGAGCACAAATTCAGAGGAATATACAACACTGAAGTGTACTTAAAAGTGAAGACCTGCAGGGCCAGTGATTTAGTTCTGCCGAAGACTCTAATATCCCGCAGCAACTCTAGGCCTCCGGGGACAAGACTGGGCTCTTCCTGAGCCAGCTGGACAAGGAAGGGGCTGGGCTGCTGAGAGTGCAGGAGACAGACATTCCTCACAGGGCCTCAGGGAGACCAGGTCGCTGGCCACGCAGAGCCAGAGGCCTGGGCCCAAGGACTTCCCCGGGGGAGGGGCAAGCGGTGAGGCCCAGCTCACCGTGCCAAGTGGCCTGCTAGTTAGTTAGCCAGGCCATGTTAGGGCTTTTAAAAATTTTCTTACTTCCTGTACATAAGCCTGAGATTTGGCAATAATAAAACACCAAAGCACAGAAGAGAAAAAAAAAAATCGTAATGTCACTGTACCATGAATTTCTGGTGAGTTCTCTCCCTTTTTTAAAAGATATGCCTAAAGTTACTATTAACGAACAACAGTTCAGGGTAAAAAAGAGATCCAAGATCATAAAGCGGTCACGTTCAGAGGAAATAGCAGTATTAAGAGCTAGAACATTTCTTGAAGTTTCTCTATTATATCCAACTGTCCAACCAAGCTGTAATACTTGAAGCCATCAATCAAAATTAAATAAAGTTATCACTCTGACATATAATCAAATCTGTAGGTACCATGTTTAGAATCTAGTGATTTGGGTGCATCAGGTGCAGATGAAACATATCTTGTAACTTAGATATTGACTTTACCAGTTTAGAATGTAATAGCTCCTGCATAATAAAGTTGTTCATGATTATGATTTAAGAAGTAAAGTGGTCACTATTCTGACAGGTAATGCATCTTGCAGTGCATTTTTACAGAACAATATAGCTACATCCACACTGACAAAGCAGTGAGGTGTTAGGAGGCCTTGTCATTTTCCTTATAGAGAAGGGGGCTCAGCCTTTGTTCTTATTTATAAGCATCTCAATTTGCTTAGAAGCATCCCATATCCACCAGTTTGTTGCCTTCCATTGCTTTTAGAATGAAATCATTATGAAGTGATTAATAAGGTTTGGTTTTCTTTTTTATTTTTATCCACTTTCAGAACAAGATCAGTGCTCAATTTTGTCTTGCTTTATATGTTCTAAAGCTCCACCACACCTTGAATACATTTAAATCATTCCTCCTGAAATATATCTCTGGTCACATCACTAGTAAGTGACATTCATGAACTGAACTTACCGGTAAATGCATATCATCTCAAATTTCTCACTATGGCTTCTTTTTGAAGTATAAGAAAATTGTCTAGAAGAATTTAATATGGTTTAGTCACACCAAACTTGCACAATTTGCACAGTTCTTAGTTCTTCCAATTTGACACCAGAGTAGCTGCCAACTTAATAAATTACAAAAATCATTTCTGATATGGGTATGCCCATGAAAACCCCTGAATACTAAAATCACATAGCAGCTCTTAAAATAGCAATATTGAGACCTCCCACCCCATGATTCAAAATCTTTTATGAAGAGATGTCTAGGATATTCGTATTTATTGAAAACTTCACAGGTGATATAAATGTCTAGATGGGGACCATTGATTTTGGATAGAAAATGTTATTCAGTAAAGCAATTGTGTCTAGATGTCTCCCCAAAGCCTATGTGCTCATAGGTGGGGCTATTCAGAGCTTGCTGGATCTAGGCTCTGTGATACTGGGATTAAGAGTTTGTGGTATTAAAGTAGTCCTTTGATTGGAATTAGCATAGTTCTGTATGTGGTTGAATGGATTTACTGAAAACAGAAACCCCACCCTGCATGTGGATAGCACCACCCAAAGGCTTGTAGACTGGATATGATAAAAGGGAAAGCAGGCTGCTTCTGCTGCTTGCTGCTTCTGCTGCTTGTTGCTTCCTGCCTGCCTTTCTGTAGGCCATTACACCTCTGCCAAGTCCCTATGCCATATTCCCCTGCCTCAAAACCACCCAACTATGTGCTGAAAACTCTACAAGCCATGAGACAGAAAAACTTTCCTTCTTTAACTTGTGGGTGTCAAGTATTTTGAACCAGAAAGAAATATAACTAAGACCACAAGGATTACTTTCAAGAAGAAAGATAATGTGTATTGATGTTGCTTAACTATTATTTGTTTACAGTAATGTTTAGTTATTGGAAGAACATATGTAACAATCTAGGAAATATTAAGGAGGTTCACAACTTCCTTATATCCTTCCTACTTAGCTATTATGATAGGAGCCTAAGGGAATTAGAAGGTAGAGACAATCAGGGATTTCAGTTACTGATTCCAAGTTATTAACTCAAAGGATTTTATATCTGCACAATAGTTTAGAAATTATTTTGTCCTACTCATTTGTTTTTATAGATAATAAAACTGAAAGTGTCATGAAACCAGCAAGCTCATGTCATGGTTTGGATCTGAAACGTCCCCCAAAGGCTTATATATTGACAGGTTGGTCCTCAATGCAGCAATGTTTACAGGTGAGGCTTTGGAATGTAAGTAGATCAGTGAACCTCTTAGACACAAGTGCCTAAACTGCAACCAAAAACCCACTTATTCATCATAAAGTGCCAACAGTTCAATTAAAACTGAATACTGAGGTTTTACTGTAGAAAAAAACAACTCATACATTAATATCTTTCATCTTAAAAGAAAAACAAATAACACATGTCCCATAGGTTCACCACCACTGGAGTAGATCACGAGGGCTCTAATAATTCGACGGTATTATGGGAGGTGATGGAAATTTAAGCGATGAGGCTCAGTTGAAGAAAGTGGTTCATGGGCAAGTGCTTTTCAGGAATATGCCTTGTCTTGACTCCTTCCTCTCAGGGTTTCTTTCTTTCTTCTCCCTGCTGCCATGAGATGAGTGGTTTTTCTCCCCCTTGCCCTTCTGTATTGATGTTTTTGGCTCACCATAGGCCTGAAAACAATGGAGCCAGCTGACTAAGGACTGAAACCTATGAAGGTATGAGTCAAAATAAACCTTCTGGTTTTAAGTTATTTTCAGTTATTTTGTCACAAAGACAAAAAGCTAACTAAAAATTATTGAGGGTGGTCCATTTTAGTTAAAAATCTATGTGTTCCAATTACCTAATTATTATTGTGTGCTAATCTACTCTAAAACTTAGTAGCTTAATTTCTCATCACTCATTGTTGTGCAGGTTCATGTGCTCAGCTAAGGATTCCTTATAGAAGTGTAGCCATAGAGTGGCTGAGGCTGGAGTCACCTGAAAGCTTCTTCACTCACAGCTGGTACTGGGCTTGAACAGATGAATAGCTGGAGGGCGGCCAGGGTCTGCTCTTCACCATGTGGCTGACGTGGGCTTTCCCACAGCATGGAATTTCAAGGTTGTACTATTTATATGGAGGTTGACTTCCCCAGGATCAATGTTCAAAAAACACTGAAGTGAAACTGCAAGGCATTTTTATAGTTTCAGAAGTCTCAGAATGCTATTTCTGTTATATTTTCTCTGAAATTCTGATCTATATGGGTCAATAGATTCAGTTCAGATTCAATGTTTTAATGTGTGGGATACAGAGAATTTGTTTCTATCTTTAATCTACTTCTACTTAGAATATAAAAGATGCAGAATTTTAAGTCCCTGAATACAGTCATTATTCAGAGAAACAGAAAGACAGCAGTTTGTTGACATATGAGAGAGATTTTCTACTCACAATCTACTTAAGGACCACTCTGAATGGTTGTTTCCCAACATTGCTTGTTTAACTGTATTACTAGAAATAAGTTTTCATTTGTTTAGACAAATTTAGATATACTCTTAGTATAGTTTATCTAAGTGTTTAAAGTGGGGTTCTTTCTCAAATTATAGGCTCCTTAATTTATTAGTCATTTAATATAAAATACATGCTATTTCTTCTTTGATAAATTGAAAACTGTCTTCTCTAATTAAAGTTCTCTGTTTTAAACTAACAAGTTAAAAGTACAGTATTTTATTCTACTAAAATGTTACATTTTTAGGCCCAGGATTTAGCTTAGTAGTTCTGCTGCCTGCCTCGCAAGCACAAGGACCTGAGTTCGATCCCTGGTACCAAAAAAAAAAGTTACATTTTTAATAACTCATAGAAAATCTGTAACAATCGCAGAAAACTAGTTGGTGCATTTTGTTTCCTTTTTCAGCTTTGGACCCTCTAAACAAAAGTGCTGGAAAATATAACAATAATACCTAGAAAAAAATACGTGGTTTTCTCTAGCTGATAAGACTATTTGTCTTTTATTTTTGTTATATTTTAGTCTAGCAAGAACAGAAATGATTTATATAACAATAACAAAGTTTAAAAGAAAAGCTATAGGCAAATTTTCAGAATGTTTTTCCTGGAAAAATTCCCTCCTTGCTGCAATCCCTATATTTAACTATTTTCTCTATGACTACCACATATTAAAACAAATCTCATTTAGTAAGTGAAGCAGAAATTTACCCATTATAACCTGTTTACCTTGAATATTAGGAGATAAATTGCACAACTCAGTACTAGGTATGCTGCAAATGGTTTACTAAGACAAAAAAAATCACAGTTAAACTGTCCAACAAGATATATCTATATTTAAATTATGGTCAAACTCTGTAGCATAAAAACTGAAGATCATAATCACTGCATTGAAAATGTTACTAGAAAATATTTAGTGATGTCTTGAGAAATTTCTTAGTGTTATAGATAAATTAACTCTCAGTTCATGTCCAAGCAGAAATCGTAGAGCTCTCTAGTAAAGCTTATGCTGTGGGAAAATAATCCTGATTGGGAGCACTTACAGCTTTCAAATCTAAGCAGCTACAGGGCCAAGGATCTAGCTTAGTGGTTTTGCTGCCTGCCTTACAAGCGCAAGGTCCTGACTTCAATCTCTGGTACCAAAAAAAAAAAAACCTCTAAGAAGCTACACCTAAGACATTTACTAATTGAAAGGTATAATTGTCAATCCATTCTAGTTCAATTCTTTTTTTTTTTTTTTTTTTTGATACCGGGGATCAAACTCGGGTCCTTGTTCTTGCTCTAGCCCAATTCTTATCAGAAACTCAGTTAAGGGAATAAGATTCATGGACCTGGATGAGCCTGAGAGTAACTCCTATGCTTTAGAGGTTAGAGTTCCAGAGAGTCCATGCCTCCCATCTTTTATCCTCTCTTCTTAATCAGTAAAATGCTGTTATATGTGATGTCACACCCAAAGACTTGATACAAAAAGCTCTACGGAAGTCATTATTGGATTTATTTTAAGATATTCCTAAAGTTGTGCTTTTCGGTGCAGCTGTTCTCTAAGAAAATTCTCTTCTTAACACAAATGTGGTTTTTCCTAAATAATTGTTCATTTATGCCAAAGTCATTGTAAATTGCGTGACACTTGTGTCTTTTCTCACTTCTTGTGTGCTAGAAAACTGAGATTTAAATGTGTGCCCTGTCTCAAAAAGAATGTAGAATATTATGCTGGTCACTTCATGCAATCATCTTGCACTTGGTTTTCTTTTAGTTATCTGTCCTTATCTTCTCTTTATCTCAAGCTCCTCTAAATCTTGACCTCATATTTTCATGCTTCTCAACACTGGATCTTTACAAGTTGATATTAAATGCCTTTTGGAACAAGGAAAGGGAATGAATATATTAAGCCAAATACTTTTGATTGTTACCAACCTTATGATTAAGGCATGCATTTGATTCCCAAGTGAACTACATCAGATTTACTAGAAGAATCAACCAAAAACTAGTATTAGAGAATGAAGTTGATGGAGCTAGATATTGTACAGTACAATCTTTAAAAAGAAGGACTCTTAAGACTTAGTTCCTATTATTGAAGTTGCTAATAATTTGGGAAATATTATTTGTTGGAATAGTAGGGGAAGCACTCATTGAGAGTGGATTTGTGGACAGAACGACTAATTGTTATTTGCAACACTGTGTAACTTTCTATCATAGAGAAAAACAATGACCATACCCAAACTTGATGCTTTCCACTGCTTTTCTAATAAATAGTTAAATTATACTCTTTGAAAAACATATTCTCAATATGAATTTGTTATATGCCTTTTAATCACAACTAGTTTTTCTTTGAAAGTGCCATTTTGACAGTTTATGGCTGTCACACAGTAACATTAGTGATAGAACTAAATATTTAAAACCAAACTATGCAGAAAACACACTGTCCACACTAAGGAGTTCTGCTTTTATCATGATGGTCTTTGGACCACAATTTCTCTATTATTATGATATGGTAGAGAATATATATATATACACATATATGCTGTTTAAAATAATTTAATATCTTATGAATCTAGTGTTGCTTACTTGTAAATATTACATTATTTAGTTGCACAATTAAATATTAAATGATATAAAAGGATACAAAATTGTATCATTTTGGACTATTCTCCATCTTTCCATGCTTCTATGATCCAGCAAATTGAAAGATGTTTCAGTTAAATTTCTTAAATTACTCCATTTTAAGTTATTTGAATAAAACCAGCAATTAGAGAGCTGGTTCCACCATATTCCAAATTTTGAAAAATTAAGCTGAATTCCTGGATCATATTTCAGTAAAATAAGTAATATTCATTATAGATGATGGGGATTGGTGGGGACTATTGAACTTGAACTACATGTCAGTTTTTTTCACTTCGGAAGACACCAGACCTGGAGGTCAAGACCAAAAGAACTCTGGAGACTTTAATCCCCAAAAGTAGTTTTTGGACAATTAGCATTGTGGGAAGTTTATTTCATTTAATCTTGCAACATTAGTGTTTCAAGCATTTATTACACCAAAAGTAGCTGGAAACCATTTGCTCTCTTAAAGCTAAACATCCTTCTGATCTTACTTCCATCACTCATTTGCCAAATGGAAATTCTATACAACATGAAATTAGGGTTTTCCTACCAGTGAAAAATTAAACCTCAGAATCTCTTTTTATGAATTTTTAATTTCAAAGAACTGTGTTCTAGAAGTCAAAATAGACTTTACCTATCATATCAGGGTGGGCCTATCTGGAGCCTCTGAAGGCACAGAGAGAAGAATCCTTATGCTTCATTTCATCTCAAAGTGTATATTTAGCACATCTCATACATAGAGGACTGTGCCACAGACTATTCCATAATCTGAAATACAAATTAAATACCAGTAACTTCTCACTTGCTTTGGCCCTGATACAAGATCCGAGATCATATCCTGTAAGAATAATTATTTTTAACTCAGAAGATAATCCAATGTACTTTCAGATGAAAACTTCAGCTAAAAAAAACTAAAAAACTTTTATTTACTGACTTAACAACACATTTCCCATTTCTAGAAGCTAATCTTGTTACTTTCTAGAAATGGACTTATTATAAAGGATGAAATTTAAAGGAATCTTCTCTACCTAGGAAAGACAAGTTTCTCAACGCTCTCCAAAGAAGAAAAGTCTCTACAGGAAAAATGGCATATTCAGGGGAAAATCTTATCCTACAGTTGTTTCATATCTTTCAACAATTCTTAGTAGACAAGGAATTGCAAGAAAGATATGCTGTTGAAAACAACGTCTTCATTTAGTTTCAGACATGCTAAGGAAATGAGCTTCTTATTAATTAATAATTAATAAGAATAACTTAGTTATTCTTTCTTCTCATGCACAGATGGCATCTTTCTTCTTTCCTTACCAGAATGTCTAGCAAAGTCTCAGCACATTTCTCCCTTCTTGGTGATTATTTTCCTTGCTTAGAGTTTTAGTCCTTCTCAAATGATTCTAAAACACACTTGTGTGAACCACTTGATGGATGAAGTGGGGTATATGAATTGGTAAAAATGGACATTTGGGTGTCCATTTCCTACTAATTCCATCGACATCAACAGTCAAGTTATACTGCTAATAAACAGCAGTGTGAGATATTTTGAGACACTGAGTTGGGAAAAACCTAAAAACTAAAAAAGTTAAAATGACATTCTGTAATTAAAAATAGGAATATTTCATGAAAATGTTAATCTGCTGTTTTGCTCATACTGTCAGAAGGAAGAAGCTACTAAATATTATTTATTAACTTTTACCTTCCTTCACTGCAAAATCTCAAAGCTTTAGGGAGTAATAAAGAAATACTCTTCATTAAACTGATGAGAAGGCCTTGCTCTTCACTTTCCTGCTTACTTCAAAAAAGATTAAAAAGTGAATTAGATCCAGAATTGTCCCAAGAATACAGAAAGAGGAGCATATTAAAGCTAACACATTTTGAAATTTGTTTACATTACAAAAATGACTGAATTGTTCATCAGCTGGTAAAATACAAGCTCCTTGTTCTATTCTGTCTCACCAGCAATGCTTGCATTATTTAGTGAAAAAGAATCTGCTCACCCACCTTGCCAAGTGATCTGCACTCATTGAATAAAACCAGAAAAAGCAGAGAGTGATATTCCATCCATAATTTCAGCATATATATAGCAAAAAATTAAAAAGCTGCCATAATCTGATCATATAACAGAGACTAGAAGTATTGCAAGCTCTTTACTGTTAATTAGGGGAATTCAAACTAGTTTAATTTCTTGATGCCTTTTAAAAACACAGAATGTGATACATTAACCCTCTGAGATTATGAATAAAATAATAAATTGATAGTATTTTAAAATGTCATACAATTATAAAGGGTTGTAAATTTAATTTTAGGGCTAGTCAATTTATTCAAGTATGGTTAGCTGATTTAGGTAAAATCATAAAGATGTGCTACATTTCAATTTACACAGAATCCATTAATGACATATTGCCAATTTTTTAAATGTTCTCCATTCCATAGCCAAAGGAATTCATTGATTTCAATCCCAAATAAAGGAAAACATATTAAAAGAAACTAGAACAAATATAAATGAAAATAACCCTAAAATAAACTCTTTAAATCAAGGAAGCTAATTTTATATTTACATCATACAAATCAACTTCTGAAGCATTTTGTATTATTAAAAACAAATCAAAACAAAAAACAATAGACTCTATCTTCACCAAAATGCAGGTGTTATTTGGGTCACTTTTTATATTCCTTAAGTATAATATTCCAAATAGTAAATCATGACATACACAAATATAAAATGAACCAGTAACAAAGATTTTATATAATTCATTAATTAGTGAGGAAACTGAATGTTAGAACCTATTTAAGGAGAATTAGAAGAATGGGCATACACGTATGTCTGTAATTAGAAATGCTGACATGTATTTGCTAGTCAGTGTAAACATACTTACGGTCCCATTGAGTAACTAAATGTAAAGCTTGGAGTCATCTTTTGTACAAAATATAAACCAAGCTGGACAAGAATACTTTGCATTATACTAATTTCCTACATCTTAATGTTTTACCTCTGCAGAATGGTAAATGGTTCTAGTGAACAGAAAGACAAGTGCTGTACCCCCGCATAAAAACTGTTAATTCCCTCAAAGGTCCACTGCCAGGATAGTACCTGGCAGCCTATTGAAAAGACACTAGGAAACTCTTTTGCCCATTTCCAAGTATGACAAATTTTCTTGGCAATATTTAAGGAAATGAAAGATGAAACATTGTGACTTGTAGGAACCTTTCAATTTCTTTCACAAATATATTTTATATTTAAAAAGAAGCTTCAACAAAAAGACCATTAAGTTAGAATATGTAGTTGTTGCAAGATATACCTCAAATTTCTAAGACCAGGAAATATTTTAGAAACTAATTATCCCTATACTCACTTAAGATAACTGTAACTGAGCCTTTCAAAGAAATAACTCACAAAATAAAGGATTCTAGCACAGGACAGTATCCAAAATGAAAGTTTTGCTGTTGTTGTTTATTTGTCCTACTTTATAGTCTATATTCATCCAGTGTTGCAATGTAATTTATGTTTGGCTTCTCCTCAGATCTCCTCTTCATGTGACTTTTGGTTACATTTATATAGGTCAATAATTTCAATTGCATTTGCATTTCCAGGTACATCAAATGACATAATTAATTTGTTTGGCTTTCTCTCCTGTTGAAAAGTAAGCTCCATGCAACAAGGTTGCTCTCTCACTCTGTGCTGAACCCACATTGAACCTGCTGAGTGGTAAAGGCCCAATAAACTCTAATGAACGAACTCTAAATAAATTAAAATGTTGGCATAACTGTAATAATACTCTCTCATAAAAATCAAGAGTATTGAATTGACTTTTTCATTCAACTTTTATTCAATAAACATTATTTAATATTTTCAGATACTTTATCATAATATATACATATAGTTCATGAAAGAATTAACATAAAGCTTAGAGTCAGTGAACAAAAAAATATCATTTCCGTTATGCTTTTTTCTTCTGGTGAGCATAGGGATCAGTTTTTATACTCAGCAATTGAAATAATTTTTTAATTATCCTCTGTTTAATAGAGTAATATTAAAAATATAAATAATGTAAAAATATAAATAAAAGACAGATCTTAGGAAATAGAGAGGCAGATGTCATGGCCATGGGAAGAGGATCTGAGATGGAGGGAGATGGAAGGGTGGAGAGAGGAAAAGGAAAGAGAAATGATTAAGAGGATAGTCCCCAAGATGAGTGTAATTATTATGCATAGCAAACATATACTAACAAAATGAAAAAATAGCAAATCACTTGCTGATTAAATAATACTTTAACATCAAAAAATATAGTACAGAAAAACAATAAAATATAATGTGTCTTATTAATAACCTAGATTTTTCCTTTTAGAGAATTCAGCTAAAAAAATGAAGAAAATATATATGAGCAGGAAAAGATGGCAAGGACTTTAAAAAGGAATGACTTGAACAAAAATTTGTTGTGAATTTGAATTCTTAATGACAATACTTAACTCCTACAAGATTCCCAGACAGAGAATAAAAATTATGTTCAACACACAGGTTACTAAAGTTTAAAGGCAACCTAATATGGTAGAAAAATAAAATACATGTTTCAATATCACCAAATTACCGAGAGTCTGTATTTATATAAAATAACCCTATTTGTTGAACATCCATTTATTCCTGCCTGAGACAAAAATCTAAATGCAAAAGTAACAAGGAAAGAATTTTTATTTTTATAGTTAAAAATATTTTAGTTGTATACATTATATCTTTTTTTTCACGTTAAGAATAATAAGGCTACTCTTGTAAAAATGACTCATACTCCTTGTCAATAACAAAATAAATTATACAAACCCAGTACTTTGAAATAAACTTTGTTAATATTGGGCAGTCATAATTCTAGAAATTCTCTTGTACATATATATGTGGAAGGCAGAAAGATAGATATAGGTAATTTTATAAAAGTATAATCATAAATACTATTTTGTAATGAAAAGCAAATTATTTAAATTCCTGAATGAATAAAAAGATAAAAACCTGGAAGTCAAACTGGAGGAATCTAAACTTTAAATAGGAGCTATTAAGCTTCACGACAGGAACTCTTATTTTCTAAAAGAGCCTCCAAGATGAGGAAAAAATCTACGACAAATAGTATTCTTTTTTTTTTTTTTTCTTTCGGTACAAGGGATCGAACTCAGGTCCTTGTGCTTGCAAGGCAGGTGGTGGAACCTCTGAGCTAAATCCCCAGCCCAAGAATAGTATTCTTAACTTCAAGGTACAATACTCTTGGTATCCATTGGTTTGGGTCCGTTTTCCTGGAGCACAGGGTTCCTCTTGAAGCTACAGAGGCATCTGTTAATTTTAGGGAACACTGCTTTGCTATGTTTTTAACTAATGATTTGTGTGTTTCTTTCATTGAGATCTTAACTTCTTAGATGTCATTTAGCCTTTACAGGATTGTCTTTGCCCTCCATACCTAAAAAGGAAGACAAGCCAGAGTGTAGATGTCAGGCAGTAGTCCCATAATGCCTTGGTTCATACCCCGGCTTCTCCACTTCCTGTTTCTGTGACTCAGCCAACCTTTTCTAACTTCTTAAAACATGGGTCTTTTCATGTGAGATATGAAGACAATAGTGCCCCCTATTTTGGTGATTATTTTAGATGAAGATACTTGTAGAGCATTTATAAAGTACCTGAAGCATTATTACTTGCTTAACAATTTTAGCATTTTTATTCATTTCGTATATTTACATATGTATATGTAATTGCTATAACATAATGTTTTATTCACTTTCTCTATTTCACATTTTCTATGTTAGTGTTTCCATCTGGAAACAGCATAATCAAATTGGGTAATTTCAAGAGATTTTAAGAAGGAAACTGTTTATAAATGTCTGAGAATATTGTAGGAAAACTACAAGGGATAATGCAGCAAAAAGAGAATGGGGGAACAATTACTTGCCCTAGATATGAAGTATGAAGTAGGGAAATAGCTATAGAAACTCAGCAATGGAGAGAGGCTTTGGAGTTGAGAGAGAGTATGCAGTGTGGAGTCAACCCACTCTGCTTCTATGAGAAGTCAGCCAAGAATAAAAATACTCAGACCTCATTCATTCTTCTACCTCGGTCCAATCCCCTGCTGATACTTTCTGATTCAACAGAAGCCCTAGGATAAGGAAATCTTTGATATATGTAGTTTATCCTGGTGGGCCACTGGGAATAAAATGCAACAAAAGCCAAAGGGATAATATCCAGTGCAGTGAGTGGTATTATTTTCCATCATATCTCATTTGTACTTTGTTATCTTTAATTTATTCCTTTGGACTGATTTATTTGGGATTTCCTTGACACTGCTATTTCCCTTCTTATCCCATGTAGCTGTTTTATCCTCTAGTATCTAACCCTAATGTTTGTTATATTCATATCCATTTTTAATCCTGTATTTTATTTAATTCATACAATTAAAATAAGTTATGGTTATCTAAGTTTTTTTAGAAATGCATTCACTAGGTGGCCTTGTATTCATAGAGATCTGCACTCTACTTTTGTATATTAATTTTGAACTTAATTCATATATTGTGATTTCTACATTTATCATGCTATTAGTTTTCATCTTGGCTGGTTTAATGTGGGATTCTTTGTGAAAATTGCCATTTTCTCTAATATAGTATGATCAAATTTTCTTTGATAGCCCCGTTAATTTGAATTTGAGTCTTATATTCTATAATTTTAGGAAGTGATAGGAAGTGACAGTGAAGAATAGTTTTAAAAAAAAGCTCTTCTGAAGATAGGTTCAACTTTTGTTGATGGAAATAGGTTCTGTCCTCTCTGTAGAGAAGCTTTGGCGAGATCTCTTTAGTTCTGATTGTTTCATCTGCATCTTACCACCTGCTGTCTCTGCTCTTCTCAATCTGAAATAGGCACATAGTGAATTTCTACAGTCACTTTTTTGCAGATATCTATTCTTGAGAATCTTGAGGATGCTCTCAGCTCACTGGCAGTGCCTCTAGAAAGTGGTAGTGGAAAAGAGACTGAGTCTACTCTAAACCCTTAGCTTCTCTCCTCCTTCACACCTCTTAAAGTTTAAGGCATATGGAAAAGAACCACCCCCTTTTTTTGGTATATCTGGCAAATTTTCTGCTCATTTTCACTGCTACCAGGTATTTTTAATTTCATTAGGCATTTGTTACATACATGTAAATATATGTATATACATTTATATACACAATTGAAACATTTAGACATTAAACACTAGATAGAATAGATAACAGGGAATAGTTTATTAACTTTTATAAAGATCTTCGTGTTTTATCTCCTTTGCTCCATATGATTATACATTTTCAATATGAGTTGGAGAAAAATAGAAGAAGAATATGATTAGCATTTTTATAACTAACAATGATAGGAATTTTTATTTTTTATACAGATTAAATGATTATCATGGCTACAATTTAGGCAGCATTAAGGAGGAGGACAGCATTCCTTGGCGTGAACTTATGTCTAGGCATAGTGAGGAAAGGGGACACTGCTTAAAGATGGGTTACTTGCGGGAATTCACAAGGTAGAAGAACTCAACAAATATTTGCTGATTGATTGAAGCTTATATCTAAAGTTTTTCTCACTTTATAGACACTAAAACTCAAGATATTCTACGTCTATGTCTCAAGTCAATAAAAATTGTGTGCTCCAAATAGCCATGTTTCTCTGTGGTACAGAAGCCATTCTGCCCATTCACTATTTTTGAAATTTTCTATGGCCTTGGGCATGCTTGCTACATCTTATTCATCACAGAAACCAATAACCTGTTCCTTGCTGCTTCTCAGAGAAATGCTGGCTGTGTTGAAGGAAGAGAGACAAGGTACTGTGTTATTAATAACAATTAATTATTTACGGCAGCCCTGACAGAGGGCCCCTGATGGAAATGACAGTGAGTCAGAGATAGGCTCCACTCTGCCTGCAGGAGTGAATTCTAAGCAATTCAGACGTGAAATAAGTTTGCCACACAAGAGGTTGCACCTTACAATTTCAGAAATTCTTTGGCGTAAGTTTCACTTCTGAAAGCTATTGAGGATACATTTTTTACTAGGGACAAATGGCTTTCAAATCATATGCCAGTTTATATACAAAATCTTCTTGGCAAAATAAAAATTTAAATTGTGAACCACCATCCTAAATTATACAACTGTTGTCTGAGTAATAAATGTGGAATTGATTGACTGTTTTCTTTTTTACTTCACTTCATTTTCATCCAAAATGATGGTAGATTTCATTAAATGTAGTTTATAAGACCAAGGTAAATGTTGGCCCTTCAAGAAGCTAAAAATAACATCCCACTATATATTTACTAGCAAGTTCTGCCTCAGTGATCCGTGACAGGAAATGTAAAAACCACAGCCTCTTTGAGCCTTTGGAAACAAGAAGCGTCTCCAAAAGCTTGGGGGCCAGGGTGCTGAGATTTCTTAAGAAATCTTTGCATTTCAGACTATTGCCCACTTTGGTTACTCCTCCATAAACAATTCTCTCAAATAGTTTAGGATTTAGGGAGAAGGAGTACAAAAGGATAGAAGCAAAAGAAAAGTAGCCAACTATCAGTCTCAAAGCTGCTTTATTGGGGCTGTGCAGTTGACTGGGAATGTGCGGAGAGGTCTTCAAATACTCCCATGCCATTAGAGGAGCTTTGGTGCTCCAGGTGGAAACCAAGTTTCCAGTCTATCATGCTTTTTCTCCGTCTTTGTTCAAATGTATTTTTCAAATTGACATTGGAAACAGCTGAAGAATAGCGATGAAAATAGTGATTTTTGAGATAACTTGGTCTAGAAAAAGTATCTTTAGCCAACAGCAAAATAAATAAATGGACCAGTTATCAAGCTAGTGTATCCAGAATGACTGCTGGTATCTTGTGTCATTCTTCTGACTTTCTCTGCTCCTCTTGCCTAACTTGAAAGGGCAATAAACCTCTTGATCATCAAAAATGCTTGCCTACTGACTGAAGAGTGTCATTTCAAGCTATTCCTTCCAAAGGCCAACATAACTTTGGAGCTCAACATGTTTCAAAGTTGCTGATTTTTTGGTTACCTCTAAGCTATAGCCAGCCATTCAAAGAACACACTTCTAGAAACATTAAAAACCACTCCAATTCTGCCACTCTGCTGTGCTACTGACATATCATTCTACCTCTGATCCTTGTCACACACAAATTAAATTGATTAAATCCCAAGTGCTGTGTGAGCTATCACCACTAGCAAAGCATGTCTTCTGGACCATCTTTAAAAGCCAAGCCTTGCTGTCCTGTATTACATCTCAAGACTACTACAGCATCAACTCACTGACAAACTTCAATGACTACTCATTTCCATGCCAATTCTGCCCTAGTCAGTGGGAAATTCACCAGAAATTGATCATCTCTCTCTAAGGCTTTCTCTACAATTCAAAAATTTTGATGCATTGTACTGAAGTAAACTACAGCTCATAACTGCATTTTGATATATTAATACATTACAATTTCATTTTTATAAAAATAACTGCAGTACTTTTAATGAGGTCATTTTCTTGATATAAATGACAAAGGTTAAACATGAAAACTCTGTTGTATTTATACCTCTGTAGTATATAACTATGTATTCTAGTATACATAAATACATCCAGTGATAAAAACACATAGGTATATATACCCTACTTTATTCACATACACCGTTATTTCCCCAATTCTAATTTTATATCAATGAACTTCCTTGAAAAAAAGCAATAAAGGTAATTATTTTTCAGGGAAAATATATTCAAGTACAAAAGCTCAGTTATAAGACATGTAACATCTCTTAAGACAGAGATGAGATGGGCTGGGGATTTAGCTCAGTGGTTCCACCGCCTGCTTTGCAAGCGCAGGGTCCTGAGTTCAATCCCTGGCACCAAAAAAAAAAGACAGAGATGACATGATCAGTTTAAAAAATTAATAACTAAAATATGTACGTTTTACCATATTGTTGAATACAGATTTCTTTTCCTAATCCATGCATATTTACATTTCTGAGTAAATTTATTCACATTAAAATACTATTATAAACTTTAAAATAACTAAAGTGACAATTAATGGCAGAGAAAAAGACTTCTTGTCTACCAAAATATAATTTGATCATAAACTTCAAATAAATACTTTAGAAAGTCTTGTAATCTTGTGAAGTAGAAAATTTACTTTGGAAAATAATATACTCAGTGGGATCAATACTTTCTACTGGATCATGTACCTCAACAAGCCCCACCAAGAGATTTTTCCTAATAAAATCATAGCTGTAGAGTTTATCAATATTGACTATGGGTTATTTTCATTGCATAACTAAACTTTTGTGAAGTTTGGACTGGTTCTGAAATCTTGCTCTTAAAATTGTTTAATAATATCAACAGCATACATCATTTTCACTAGTCCCAAAATTGTTCTTTTTCCTCTTCCTTTTCATTTTCCAACTCCCCAGAAGAATCACTTGTCCATTTTTTAACCACAAATTAATTTTGTGTTCAGCTTATTTAGTTCAGCATCATGTCTTTGAAGTTGATTTGTTACATATATCTGTGATTCTCTTATTGGTGAGAAGTATTCATTGTCGTTCACATTACACATGAACATAACAATCAGAACACTTATAACATTCTCTATTGTATGAGCCAAAATCTGGAATGCTTATCATTCAGTCTCCTGCTCATGGATGTTTGGATTGGTTCCAGATTTTGGCTCATACAATAGAGAATGTTATAAGTGTTCTTTTGCAGGTCTCTGTGGGTCTTTATGCTTACTTCTCTCATGCAAACTCTTCAAAGTTGGATTACTGGCTCATAGGATAGTTGTATGTTTAAAATATGAGAAATTGAAGAGCTGTTGTCTAACATGGGTGTATAATATATATTCTCATTGGCAACATGGGAGAGTCCAGTTGTTTCAGGTACTCACCAGTATTTGGTATTATAGTAATTTTTAACTTTACCCATTTTAAGAGTGTAGGAAAATCTGCTTGTGGCTTTGCTTTGCATTTCAGTGATATAACTAATGATGCTAAAAAGTTCTGCATGTGCCTATTGGTCATCGATATATTTTATGAAATATCTTCCCAAGTCTCTCACCCATTTTTATGATGGTACCTTTTCTAAGATTGAGTTGTAAGTATTCTTTATATATTCTAGACTCAATGTCCTCACCAAACACATGTGTTCCCCATTGTTTGGCTTGCTTTTTTAAGTCCTAATGATGTTCTTTCATGATCAAAAATATTTAATTTTATAAAGTACATTTTATCACTTTTTTATGTTCTGCTAAAAAATTATTTCTTATTTTTAGGTTGTAAAGATGTTCATTTATGCTTTCTTCCAGAAGATTGAAATTTTAACTTTCAAGTTTAGGTTTGTAGAAATTTTGTTTCAATTTTGTTATTTTTAAATATGGAAATTATAAAGCACTTAATTTTGTAAATGTGCAAACTGAATGGTATTTGGTAAGAGTTTTTGTGTGAAGGTTAAAAATATCAAAAGATACATTTATATGTGAAATTGTCAATGTTGTGAAAATCTATCTTTATCAGACACCGGAAATTTTTATACAGTAGACACTATTTGCTGCCCTTTAGAGAAGCTGGAAGTTTGTAGGTGACTCAAAACTAAAAATCCTGGATATGCTTCTTGGTTTTGGCAAAAGCACTATCTTTGGTATTGCCCAGGACCTTTCATCTCCATTAGCAAAAGGACAGCTTTTCATTCCTTCAGAAATCAGGATTATAGGAGGAATCACGTAAATTCAGGGTAGAGGAATTTTCTGACTAGCTAATCATTCCTATATCCTTGCCCCGAATAATCACTCAAAATAACATAGCAGCATGTCATTATTTTTATCTAAAATATCCCACCCAAAGTCTCTTGTGTTTGGAGAGGGGGCTTATTTTAAGGTGATTGAACCATAAGGGCTCTAACTTCAATGGTAAGTGGATAAATCAATTGATAAGGTGATAATTTGATGGCCTTATTGGGAGATAATGGAAACTCAGGAGGCAGGCCTAGCTGAGGGGACTGTCATTGACTTGCGATACTGGGAACTGTGTCTCTTCTCTGTCTCCTTCCTCCCTGGTTCTTTCCCTCCCACTCTGTTTTCCCTCCCATTCTGCCAGAATGTTTCTGCCTTGGAGCCAGGTAAATATGGACTAGAAACAAACTATCCGGCAAAATAAACCTTCTCTTCTTTTTTCCTACAACAGAAAAGTGACTAACACTTGGTATCTCCACATACATTATATAATTTGAGCTCCATAGCTATCCTACAAAACACTCAAGATGATATTATCATTATTTCATGGATGAAAAAATGAGATTCTTCTGAAAGACATTAAGTTACTAAAGGCTCTGAAAGGTTGGTACATACATTCAAAAAATGGTAAATTACAAAGGAAAAAACTTGAACTCTTGTCTGCCAATATCATCATTTTCTCACCCTAACCTAAGCATAGGTAATAAACTAAGCATAAATCCATTTAAATTCACAAATAGGAAACTAATGTCTCAGCCTCAGCTAACTATAGTGGAGGATTTGATGTTATAAGTGTCCTTCCCTGTGTTATAAAAATTACTGCACTCTATCAACATTTGTGCTCACAAGTACCTCAGTGAAGCTGGTGTTTGAGTATTTATTACATATAGCATTCTTTCATGTGGGACTATGAAAAAGTGTAAGATCTAACCATGGCCTTTGTGGAGTTTTCCATATAAAAATACCTTTAATACCCTAAATATACAATGGTTGTACATAAATTGTCAAAAAAAATCAGAACTATAGCAATTCAGACAAAGTTTATTTCTGAAAGACATAAGGCTATGTATTCACATAAACACTAAACAAACACTATATGGGTTAAATTATTTGCTGCAAAAATTTAAATCCAATTCAACACCACAATTTTAATCATTTCCTAAATCTATAGGAGTGCCATATGGCAATTTGTAAACAGTTCTGATTAGTGGCTTTGCTATAATTATTCAAAAAATTTGTTGGAGAAGAAAATTAGAAGAAAACAGATTTTTAAAAAGCTTTTCAAGACAAAAGAATCACAATGTGAGAGTTAAGGAGAACTGTTTTAGTTGCTTACCAAATGACTTTGGCAAGGAACTCAGCCTTAACTTTTTCCTTTGTAAATGGTAAAAACTAATGCTTACTTTGTATCATAAATTTATGAATTACAAATAATATATGAAAAGTAACTAGCACATACTAATTTCTCCTTTTTAATGGGTATTTAGGTTGTTTCTAGTGTTTGTTATCATGAACAGAGCTGTTAAGAATATATAGTGAATGCAGATATTCAACTTGAAAATTAAATTAAAATTGTTTTTGAAATTCATTATACTAATTGACAATCCCACCACCAGTGAAAAAAGTCCCTCATTGATCCACCTCTCTGCCAATAATTGATAATTTCATACTTCTTAATGTTCTATAATTAAAGGAATATTATATGCTACATCACTGAGGTTCTATTTTCATCTAAATTAGTGTAGGGTTATAAAAAATCATTATATCTGTCAGAAGAAATCTTTGTTTTTCCTCGAGATATATTCAGTCTATATTTGATCATTTGCTTTTTCACAGATCTTTTTAAATTAATTTATCAAGTTCCTCATTTTGTCTATATTTCTCAATTTTAATAGGGATTTGATTGGAGCCTTACTAATCTCCAAATTATTTAGAAACACTTGATATCTTCATAGTGAGTCTACTTATTTATTGATAAGTGATTGTAATTTACTGTAATTTACTCAGTAAATTTGTATTTATGCATTTTTTGTTAGATTTACTGCTGAGTACTTGGAATAACCATGACTGTGGCACTTTGTCATTGATAAAAAACAGAATGTATGCTTCACAGTTCTGGAAGATAGAAGTCAAGCATCGAGGTGTTCACAGTGTTGCTTTAGTTCCGAGGTCTCTATCCTGGACTTGAAAATGGCTGATTTTTTTTTTTTTTTGTCTTCACATGGTTTTTCATATGTCTATGTCCTAATTTCTTCTTATAAGGATACCAGACATTGTACCACCACTCCCAGCCCAGAGGAAAGGGCTTCCTGGCTGCCGTACCATTGCTCCCAACACAGAGGTAGGGGCCTCCAGGCCTTTGAACCACCACTCCGAACACAAAAGTAGGGGCCTCCTGGCCACCGTTCCACCACTCCCAGCACAGAGGAAGGGGCTTCCAGGCAGGGTACCACCCCTGCCAGCACAGAGGAGGTGAGCTGCATGGGTGCCAACAACACCCCACCCCGCCTCCGAAGAAAAGAAAAGACACATAAATAAGTCTTAAAACCAGACTTCCAGATCACCTACAGCAACCCCAAAGGGAAATAACATAGAACACTCTAATAATCAACCTGGACTCCCTGAACTGGCAACAAAAGAGGATCTGGAAAAAAATGAAATCAGAAATAATTTCTCAGAAAACAGCAGAGATTGTGCTCATAGTGCAAGACATGATTGATAAATCCAGAAAGGAGCTGAGGAACAAGATGGAATCCCAACATAGGAAACAAATGGAATCCATAAAACAGATGCAAACAGGTATGCAGGAGATTAAAAACTCCACTGAAAGTGTATGAAGCAGAATAGACCAATGTGAGGACAGAATTTCAGATATAGAAGATAAGATTGCAATTAGTGACCAGGAAAAGAAAAATTGCTTTA
>NW_004624783.1:11815424-11845106 GCF_000247695.1 Heterocephalus glaber
TGTGATAAACTGAAAGTGTAAATAAGGACTAAAAGGTATAATAGATAATGTGAAATAGGAAGAAAAGGGGGAAAGGGGAAGGGCAAGTGGGAGGGATAGGGGAAAGGAAAGAAGGGAATGGAATTAATTTGAGAGAATGGAATTAATATGAGAAAATGCAAAAATGAAAACAAAGTCTGTAAATAGGGAGGGATGGAGGGATTGGTGGGAGGGCAGGGGAAGGGAGAAAATTAAGAACTAAGAGAGATTATGTAAAGGTGCAAATTTCCAATGATGAATATAATTATATTGTATATGTAAAATGTACCAATAAAATAAATAAATAAAATTTTAGAAAAGGATACCAGACATCTCCCAAGGGATATAACCTAGATATCTTCCTTTAGCTTTAATTATTCTTTAGAGGCCTTACTTCCAACCAGCTACATTCTGAAGTATTATGGATGAAGACTCTAACCATGAATTTTAAGGGGACACAATTCAGCACATTTCCATAATTTATGTGTTTATAAACAGTTGATGTGAAAAACTGTTTAATTGTTATTTCTGTACATTGACCGTTTCTAGCCATATTTTATACACTATTTTGAATATCATTTTGTTTGATTTCTTTCTTCCAAACATTTCATTTCATGCTATTTTCTTATTGTACGGCTTAGAACTGCAATGTAATGTTGAGTAAGAACTGAAGGTTGTGTATATCTTTATCTCTGTTCTGGATTTTACAAAGAATGCTTTAATTTCCTCCCCATTTAGCATGACACTTTATAGCTTCTTTCTGGTGCCCTTTATTAAGTTAAAGAAGTTCCTTTTATTGGTTTTCTAAGAGTTCTTTTGAAATTATGTTAGGTTTTATCAAAAGAAACAGGAGGACTTGTTATATTCCTCTTGTTCATATGCTCTTGATTTATGTTTTCTCTGTAATCTAGCTCTCCAGACAAACTGGCTAACCCTAAAGAGTTAGACTGACTGAATACAAAAACCATACTGTAAGCCTTCATGTGTATAGAATACTCAACTGAAGAGACCAATACTTAAGGAAAATGCATACAGCTATGCTTTTTCCCAATAGAAATATCACCATTGTAAGCCAAGTAGTAAATAAAAAACTGAGATGACTCAGAATCTTCAAGTAAGATGTTGTTTTCCACTCTCCAGTTGGTATTGTGGTTTGAGAATATAGTCTCTACATTCGGGAAGCCCCCCTTTATCACTTACTAACTACGGATCTCAGGGCATTTATTTTATCTTTATATGCTTCAGTGTCCTCATATGTATATGAAGTTAATTGTGATGATGAAAGTATATATCCCATAGGATTGTCTGAAAATTAAGTCCCAAACCTTAATTGCTTTGAACACCACCTGGTGTGTAAGTGCTCAACCTTTAATTTTTTGTGGTTATATAATATGAAGGAATGAATCTAAATCAGAAGGAAAAATATCTTGTCCATGTGTTCATTTACCTCCACTAAAATGTCCATATGTTTCTCCTGACACTGAAATGATGATCAATCAAATGATCATTTCTCTGAGATCTGGGCACAGTGCTAGGAAAGCTAAGGTTATATTATCAGAATTGTAAAGAGATAAACTATTCTGGCATCATAATTGCTACCTCCAGATATTTTGCTTTCTGATGAGTGTTAGCTGTCACATGAAGTAGAAAGAGATGGGTGACTTCACTCAGACCCATTTTCATTATTAAAAATATTGTATGGCACTGTCGACAGGATGTCTCTACACAAGCTATGAATATATTGTCATAATACAGTGTGATGTTTTGAGGAGTTATCAGTGACTGAATGTAGGCCAGAGCCTAGCAAAAGAGAGTCTGGATGCTTTCCCAGGCACAATTTTTTAGCAGATGTTAACATCTCCAAGAAAACTTGATTAGTTATTAGTACATGAAGAAATCAGTACAAAGTGAATAGTTCTTTAAAAAGTGAGATAGTTATTTTCTCCCTAAAAGTTTGTAAGTAAATCTTAGAACCTTGAAAAAGAAAAGTGAAGCTGTTCATTTCCTAGAGTGTAATTTCTTCCCATTGTTGAGCCTATAGCCCTACAACAGTTTTAAATTTAACTAATGTCATGAATGTGTGAACTTGAGGCATCAAAGGACATAACACATGCTCCAGATAAACACCTTCAGAGACAGACGTGTCATTTGGAAGACTTTCCCCTTGAGTTGACACATGTCTTTTCAAACATGTGCCTGTCAGACAGTTTCGTTCTCAAGAGGAAAAGAAAACCATCTGGTACCAGAGAAAATAGCCTCAGATCACTGCGGTGAGAAACCCGAAACTTAGGTAAATTCACAGAAATAGAAGTAAGTCTTTAATTACTATAGTTTCCCACTCAAGTTATCGGGTTAAATTTTGATAGGAAGAAATGTCCTCCAGATATGAAGGGTCAGATATTAATTGTGGTTGGGATAACTTTAGACAAGCAACTATTCCATTAGTCTATTAAATAGGTAGCATAGGTAGTTGCCCGATCTGCAGCCAGGTAATTGAAGTGAACATGGAGACTTATACATTCATAAATCTGGATCTTGGGCTACAGATATGTCTCAGGAATAAGGCTTGATAAGCATATGCAAACCCCTGAATTCATTACCCACAATGTAAAATAGTAAAATAAAAAATAAAACAAAACAAAACTCTGGGCAAGCTATGAGTTTAAGTGTTAGAGATAAAAATATCATAGCGATAAAAATTCCTATGAAACAGTAGGGAAAATACATAAAATGTCCTGACAACAATGCTCAAAGAAATGGAAAATTTCGACACAGGTGAAGGTAAAGACAAAAAAATACCTCAGCCTGAGTGTCCAAAGATGGAGTCTATGGTGAGAAATAGAGAATCACTTCACATCAGTCCTGAATGCTTACTCAGTTTTCACAGGACTAGACTGTAAAGTTATACCACTTTTCAAATTCCTTTGACTTTGTCCAAAATGATTTTTTCACCCAAATACTCACTAAATATGTATATTGTAAGAAGTAATCATTTGAAATTAAAATTTCAGGGAGATATATGTGTTTACTCAACATAGAAATCTGTAGTAACAGACTCTTACAGATCAAATTTGTCTTGTGCGCCGTATTTTGGGAAACACAGACATTTAGGAGGGTGTGTGTAAGTTGAGAGAGTGGGGTAAGAAGTATGAAATCCCTGTGACTCTTCATGGGACATTGTGTGCATGCCCTTTTTCCATAAGCTTCAAAGCATTCTTGTGTTTAACTCTGACCCTCAATGTAATTTTCTGTTATTATTTTTAAGTGTAAGTTTTGTGCAGCATAACGATGGCCCTCATAAATTTTGAAAAACTGATGTTGAAATTCTAGAAAAAGAAATTCATTCAAGGATAATTCCCTCCTACTTGTCCATCTCCAGAATTCACTGTCATGTATCTTCTTCACTTAATACATATAATAAATGTGAATTTAATTTTGTTTCCAATCTATGTTTCTTTGTTAATTTGTGTTTTGTTTATATAAACTTGTTGTTATTGCTGTCTAGCTAAATCTTCCTATTTATAAAAAAATGTTAGAATGCCTTTTGTGGGTGTATGTGGCGGGGGGGGGGGCGGTGCTGGAGACTGAATCCAGGGCATTCACTCTGCACTACATCTCCAGCCATTTATGTTTTATTTTGAGACAAGATCTCACTAAGTGGCTAAGTTGCCCAGGCTTGACCTTGCAATTCTCCTGCCTCAGCCTCCCAAAGTGCTGGGATAACAGGTGTGTGCCAACACGTCCAGCTTTAAGATGTCTTATTGTAGGGTAGACTGCCTCACAATTTTTCCCATTCAAAATAAAAACATTTTCTATAAATTTACAACTTCTCACTAAAAACATTGTTTTTTGGAAATAAATTAAAGTTGCTAAGGAATAAGTATACATGCCTGAGTTGAGACTAACAACGTTCTTTAAGGAAGTCAGACAAATAGAGAGTTCCGATGTGATTAAAGAATTAAAGAAGTGAAAATTTAAGAAAATGAAGTTGCCTCAGGTATATTGATAGAGTAAAAAGTGAATTTTTTTAAGAAGAGAGAGGAAAATTGACCATTATTCGTGAAGGTATAATTTTATAGCTCCAAATATTGAATATCTTTGAAAAATCAATCTTCCAAAGATCATTTTAAAAAGCAATATACTCAGTGCACTTTGAAGATTTTTAAAAATATGTATATACAGAATGAAAGGCAAAGGAAAGAGGACTGTCCTGATGTCCCAATATTACATAAATGAAGAATTGGGCTCAAAGAAACATACCTAGACATAAAATCATACACAGATGTGACCTTTAGGCTAATAGCATACATGGCTTATGTGAAGTGAAAATGCTTTTCTACAGAAAAAAGTGAATTGATTCAAAAATAGCTCTAGAAATGAAGTCACTGATGCTGAACATGCATATAAATTTGAATAAAGTATATCAAGAAAATGTAGATGTAAACTACTGCTTTGGACATCTAACTATACTGCTCTATATTATTCCTACTTCATTTTGATTTGACTTGACTCACCATTTCATGATCTCATCTTTTTTTTAAGACTATATAAGTTTCTCTACATTAGGTATTATATCCTACTGTCATTTCTCTGCCTATCATATATTTAAAAGCACATGAAGCAAAGAATATTTGTGAGACTGAATGACAAAGAAGTCACAAACTCAAAGCAGATAAACCCAGGTGGACTTGATGCCCTCCTTCCTGCTGTTCACCATGTGTGAAGTTTTCATTCACTTGCCATCAATAGGGTCTGACCTCCACATAGGTGCATATCCATATTGTGGTTGGCAGGGCAGAGGACAGTACTAAGGACAGGATATATCATATTTCCACCTGTGACCTTGGCTTTTTTAACACAGTGGTGGCAAACTGAGGTCACTCAGCCATATCTTTACACTTGCCAGGAGAAACACCAAGTGAAGTATTTTTATTTTTGTGTAACCACAATTAATAAGCCATTCCTTCCAATAGAGAATAATTTTCCTATTTGATTTTTTCATGCTTCTAGAAAACATAGCTAATTACTAGTTTCAGATAATGCATATGCCTTCTAAATTCTCAATGCAGAGAATGCATTTCTGTACTTTAGTTTGAAATCATCTTCATCCCTTATCAAAATCTATTCTTTGTCATTTTGGGGAGGAATTAAAGGTATTATGAAATCTTTGAAAAATTGAAAGACTATCATTTCATTTAAGCTGTACTTCAAAATAAAGAAAGGGGCTCAAAGCAATTAATAGAAGAAAGGAAAATATGACAATTTTATTCAGTCCATTCACATATTCAGATACTCAGCTTTCCTTCTTACCAATTAAAATATCTTTTCTGATTATTTTTTCAGAAGCAAAAAAATAAGATTTTTAAAAATTGAGAAATAAAAGTATCAATAAGCTCACTGAACTAGGCTTCTTGAGGCCCAATGCTGGAAGGGACATAAAAGACTAATCCTGTCACTTCATCATAAGAATACAGAGATTCAGGATCACACAAATAGTAAGTGGCAGAGGTACTCCCCCAAATAGCTAGTATTGGCTATATTGTATAAAGACAATGAGTTAAACAAATTTAAACACAATTCCACTTTCAGGAGTTGAAGTAAGTAAAGACAAAAATTTCCCAACTAGATCTAATTCTAAATCTCAATTAATTTTATCTTCTTTTAGGCTCTAAATATATGCTGATTACATACTAAATGCTAGCCTGCTGCTAAACACCTGGATAGTTACAATAGAGAGGATATTTTGAAACACCTGAAAAAGGCATTGGTTTTATTTGGGTATATTGAAAGAACAAACGTGAAATATGAAAGGATTCTACATATTATAGAAATCTCTGAAACCCTCCCTGTCCTGGAACCATGATTCTCTGAAATGCTAGTGAGTAAAGCTCAAGACAAAGATGAGGGATTATTTGATGATCATGGGTGGGGTGCAGTGAGGGCTTCTACTGCCCACATTATCTTAGTAATAAAGACACAGTGACTGCTTGACATGATAAAATTGGTCATATGTAAATGTTACATTCCCTGATACAAAAATAAATAACTGTTCTACTTCTGTCATAAAATGAGCCTTTACATGATTATTAAAGATTAATCTTAAGACCACCTTTCCACAAACTATGAAAAGCTGTGAAATCCTGCTATGGTTCCATGACTTATAGTGGAAGTCATGAGTCTGTGGGGTCCGAGACAGAGGATTTTATTGCTACATACAGTATTTGTACCTGTTCCCCTGATTCTCAAGACCCACAGGGCCCTGAAGTCGAGCCCAGGTGAACATCTGCACAAACTGGGTTGCATTACAAAAGTGTCATGAGATGGGGTCCAAGGAAATCTCTTATAAAGAGGGTATAGTGACTCAACTCAGACTCCCCACCAAAATGGAGTAGGTTTGGAGACTTTCATCAGAGAAAAGCACCCCAGAGTAGGTTAGTGAGAGGCACAGGTAGATTTATGAAGCAGAATCAAAGCGATCCAAACTCAGAAAAGAGTGCAGGTGCTCAAGGAACTAGGCAGGTACATTATGGTGTGGGACTGTGGGTATTTACTTGGTCTTGGAGGTGAAAGTCTGTGGAATTTGTGAATACATCAGACTGGAAGAAAAGGTGAAAAGCATAGTCTCAATTTACATGTTCATTGTATCTTCTAAGATTCTTAGGAACTTAGAAGTGAGTAGCCTGGAAGGAAAAAAAAAAAGCTAAGGGTGAAAAGGAGGCATTGTAAAATTGGGTAACTTTCATTGTGTTTTTAAACAGCAGTTTTCCTAAAATTATAATTTTTAAAGTTACAATTTTCTTTGTCCCCTTTCTAACTGTCTTTATTTCTTTTCTTATCTTATCTCAAGAGGAAGTCCTGAGTGTGGGAAAACTAAGTCTTTAAACAGACAATAGGCCCATCTGTTTCTGGTCTGGAGGGAGCCACTGTTTGTATCTTCCAAGGCTTTTCTCCAAGCAAAGGTCCATGAAAAGATAGTTCAGAAGAAAGGTAGTCCATGGCCAAGCACAAGAGACACATGGGAGATTACCAAACCAAGTCCTGAGTCCCAGACACTGCTTTCTCTAATGCATCCTGCATAATTCCTCTAGACTCATCTTCCTTAGGGACACTGTGGCTTTATCAGTCTTATTTCATCACTGTGAGTGTGTCCCCATTCCATGCATTATAAAATCAAATCTCCTTGCCCAGCATTACAGGCCGTGCACAGTCTAGCCTGGCCTTCTCATCGAGGATTGCCTCTCACTGTGAACTCTTCATCCCAAGGTCAGGAGAGAGTTCTCCATTCCCCCAAATCAACCTGATCAACTGCATGCTTCACTCTTCTCAAGCTGTCCCCTCAGTCTGGAAGGCCATTGCTATCATCTGTGTCTGTTGAAGTCTTGGTTGATTTTATGCTCACCTGATCCATGAGGTCTTTCCTAAGGAAGTATTGCTCTCTTGTTCCCACACACTTACCTGTTTGCATCTCTATTTTAGGTTTTACTTCAGTGGGGTATGAATTATCATTTTAAGTGGATGTGTCATGTCCCTTTAAACTGCAGTAACCCCAGAGGGCAGGCCTGTTCTTTCATCTTCTTGTTCTTCAGGGCAGGAAACATGAAGTCTGACATATAGTATAGCCTCTTATATCCTGTAAATTGCATTGAATTTCTTGCTAATGTTTCCTAGAACCCCAAATTGTAGATGGCAGAGCTAAGTGCCTTTGTCCCTACTCTGCATTTTCTCACAGGTAGGGACCTCTTCATAATCAGTCCCAGTTCCTCTGACTTCTACTTTATTCATTGCTCTTCACTGATTTACCACTCCTCTTTTTCTTTTCTCTGACCATTTCTTCCAAGAACTCGAATAGATTCATGATTGGCAGAACAGTAGCCATGCTACTTTCTTTTCCCCCCTCACTTAAGCACCATTCAGCAACAACATAATCATAGGCCTGGTTCCTTCACCAATCTTATGTACCTCATACCTAATTTGGATGTACAATCAGATCACATTGGAGGAGGTGCTAGACTTTTAAACCCCATAGCTCCGCTCTCAGGCAGAGGTTCACAGGGCCAACAGTGGTTCTGGTTCAGTCCTGAAAGTCCTGGCTCAAGGGTTGTGTATTCACATCATTTTATCATTTTATTCTTACTCTGCATCCTTCCAGACACATTCTTATTATTATTTATTCTTTCTTTTTATCAATTCATTTCTTTTGCTTACATTTATTGTAGGTTTAATTTCTGTGAATCCAGAATGCCTGCCTTCACCAAGTGTCCTAGCATCCATTAGCATGCACAGGTAGAAGGGGGATCCTGGGATGTAGTTAGGGTTATGTCAGTGACTGTGGGGCAGGGTTATTCTGCATGGTCTGGGGACCAGCCACTGACTTGAACAGTGTGGTGTTGGAGTCAAATCAAAAGAGAAAACCTAAAATTTGTAAAGATGCTGGGATAATCTTGTCCCCAGTGTACTTTGTGCTCCTTGGTGAGAGAGAGAAAATATATAATCATTTTTTTTATTTATAGTAACACAACTTTTCAATTTTCAGATAGGAACAGAGTCACATAAAGCACCTGTGGCTCAGGCAGAAAGAACTAAGAGGCTTTATCAGTGAGAAAACCCTTCCTGAGCAGCGGGTCCCTACACCCTGAAACAGAAGTCTTGCTACCTCTCATGAACCTTGTTGTGCTAACTAGAGTCAGGTCAAATACCGGGAGCTTACTTTTATCCATTGAAGTAACTCTGGAGATCCGCAGAGCAAGTTACCCTGGCAGAAATTTAATAAGGTCAGCTTCAAAGACATCTTAGGGAAGTGGCTGGCAGAAAGCTTTCCTCTGGCTTTCCAGGACAATTCAGTGCTTCTGTGAGGAAAGTTGTGCTCCAGGATCCAGGAACTCTGCCATACACAGTGTTGGCTGTGGTCACTTCCGAACAAGGAGTGGTGCCTGGAAAAATGCATCTGGGCCCCTCTGAAAGTCAGCCAGGTCATATTCAATCTTTTAAAAAGATGTTTTGGAGGAAGAGATCATAGAGGAACAATGTACAAATAAGCAGTCTTTTTATATTACCATAGTTTCAGAATGAACTTCACACCTAATCTTAGCCAAAAGGCTGAGAAGCGAACACAATGAACTTTAAAAGTTTCATTCTTCTATCTTTAAGGTACAGACACAAGACTTACTCATATGTAAGTCTTGCAAGATTTATTTCCTCTTGAGAATTAAGGCAAAGATGATTAAAATTAGTGTAATTTTCTTTAAAAAGAAAAAAAAAGATACATGCTTTTCAGGGTATGCCTCCCCTTTTCTCAAAAGCCTGTCTCAATAGTCAGAATGATACAGATAATCAGATTGTTATAGGATACAGCACCTCTGTACTATGCCTCCTGACCTCCCTTCAATATACATATAATCAGTAGATTTGGGTGCCCAGAAATTTTTATTCATGTATCAATGGAAGAAACAATATTATGGACAAGCTTAAAGTCCTCTAGAGGAAGAAAGACTCACATACAGTTACACCTTGTGCCTGTACCCAAAGGTCACCAAATTAAAAATAATTCTTAGAGCTCTCCTTAAACTCAAAGACAAGTGAATACAAGAAAAAAAAATATTTCAAGGAAGGAGGCTCAAAAACTTTTGGTTCATGCACAGAATATTTACTCTCTTTCTCTTACCACTGCATCCAAGAATAGCATAATTCAGTTTATGTCAGGCATAACTCAGCTACATCAACCTTTTCATTTGCAAAGTTGGACTATGGGGAATGAAAGAAATCTAGAAAACATTCCTCAAAAACAACACACATTCTTCTCATGGTGTTTTAGATAACATCAAATTTGTACTTCTCTGGCTAAGTCTATTATTTTTTTCTTGGCATCATCCTTGACTCAAAGTGATTTTATTTCAAGTCCTCTTCACTGTGTACATCTCAGTTGATCCTTGTATATAGTCAATGCCATTTGTATTAACCATAGAATGTTGTCACTATTTATGTCTGTGTGATTCCTTTTCCCTGCAGAGACACTACAGCAGAAAGCTAGTGAGCCCTAGTAAGGGTGTCAGGGAATGGAAACCTTTTATACTGTGGCTGATAGAGTAAATTAGAACAAATCCCAGAGTGGGAGGTATTGACAAATAAAATGGAAAAACCTCCAATCAGCCCACACTGCTTAACAAATAAAAAAAAATGTGCTCAATGACAGGTCAACAAACGCAGCAAAAAGAAGCAACTGATGAGTTTTCATGCATGTGACTTTGTTTCCCTGTTTAAAAAAGAAAGGAATTGTCCTCTTTGTGTGTGTACATGTGCATGTGCACACACACTAATTTACATGTGTCTTCCTTAACAGGTGTGGTCTAGATGGGAAAAAGGAGAAATTGGATCAGTAGTTGAAATAATATGATGTCAGTACCCTATGGTTCTGTGGGCTGCACATGAACTTCTAGAGTACAAGTCTGGTTGCACATTTTCTTAAGTCAGATTTCATCAAAGCAGAGCTTTGGGCAGGTGCTCAGGTGCATATGATTTAATATGTAGATTCTTTACAGTAAAACCTCTATAATGATAGTGTGATTTCCCTGGAGTTCTGATAAAATATCAATCCTCTGAAAAAATTCCAGGTGTAAACTATTGACCAAAGCATATATAAAAAGTAAGAGATGGATGCAATGCAGTACAGGAGTTCTACACAGGTGGTCCTGTACCCATGTGGGATCTGCTATATAGCAAAACCACCTGACGACCTTTCAAATACATGTACCAGGGTTCCACCTAGAAGATTATTTCATCAGATTTCAAGTATCACATGGGCATCTGTGTCTCCCACCATGTGTAGCTCTGAGGGACAGTCAACATGGACAATCACTGCCCTAAGAAGGAAGAAATTGAGCCAGAAGCTGAGGATTGTTGAGACTCTGGATATAACCATTACTACCTTAGGGTCCAGGAAAAAGATCAGCTCAAAATATGTGAAAGACATACCCCACCCATTTCATTGTTAACACTCTGTTAAAGCAAGGTCTGAGGATATTGAAAAGCACTTCAGAGGGACAGTGTGGGCACACTAAGCAGCAGCACTCCCTATCATGACATGAGAGTCAAGATACCACCTCAAATGCTCATGGGTGCAGCTTCCTTGAGAATGCATGGGGTGAATGTATACATTCACAATGTCAGTGCAGAAGTAACATCTAGAGGGCCTTCCAGAGATAACTAATGGAAATTCAAATATTGCATAAAGGAGCTACGAGATACCAGAATTTAATACTAGAATCACGCCATTTGCATGTGCTGGCAGACAGAACTTTGAGCCATTTGCAGTACTACAGTACTTCGGGAAACAGTAACACTCAAACAGAAAGCCCTGAAATCTCAAGACCTAAAAAATTGTTATATACATTATGACAAGTTCATTCTGTGAAACACTATTCAACTACCAAAAGTTAAGTTTACAATTATGGTGACTGTAGTTAATAGCAATATAATGTATACTTGAAAATTTTATAAGAGTAGATTTTAAGTATTCCCATCTCCCCCCAAAATATGGTAAGTATTGTGCAGCAATGTATATGTTAATTAGCTTGATTTAGCCATGCTATAGTGTTTCATAGGTCAAAATACCATGTTGTACACCATAAAAATACGCAGTTTTTGTCAATAAAAGGGGAAATATGCTAAGCACTTAAATATTATGGGTAATATGTGCAATGATATATATTGACATAGAGAAATGTTCCTTATATTCTGTTAAAGTGAAAAAGAGCATGCAATTCTCTATAAGGTGTGAATATGTTAATATTTATCATTTCTGGAACTATGAATAAGTTTTCTCTTCACTACATTTCCTTCATTTAATATTTATTATTTTAACAATTTTTAAAATGTAATTTTAAAAAATTGCCAGGTGCAGTGGTGCACACCTATACTCCCAGTACTATTGACAGCTGGGGCAGGTAGATCACAAGCTCAAGTCCAGCCTGAGCAACTTAGTAACTTAGTAAGAAACTGTCTCAAAATAAAAAATTAAAAAGGGGTAGGGATGTAACTCAATCCAAAGGCTCTGTGTTCAATCCCCAGTACTGCCAAATATATATAGTATAGAAAACTAAAACACAGTAAGTACAGTATGGCCTATAAATTTTCCCCATGTAAGAAATTACCCACCTATACTAAATCTCAGCCAGGATAAGCACAATTTGTCTTGATAATGTTATGAAATTCAGCTGTTGTAGATCTACACAGCCCCACAGCAAAAGAAAAGTAGACATTTGGCCCCGGAATTATTTTTTTTTCATTAAGTTTATTGGTACATTTTAGGTATACAACAGTTCCATTCATCATTGGGAATTTGTACCTTTACATAATATATCTTGGTTCTCATTTTTTCCCTATTCCCCTGCCCTCCTTTCAACAACATAAAAATCAATTGTACCTTTTTTTCCCCATTAAGTTTATTAGTACATTTTAGGTATACATGACAGCTACATTCATCATTGGGATCTTGTGCATTTACATGCTGTATCTTGGTTCTTATTTTTTCCCCACTCCCTGTACTCCCTTCACCCTCTCCATCCTTTCCTATTTAAAAGACTTGGTTTCCATTTTTTCCTTTCCCCCTATTTTTTCCTTTCCCTTCTTCTTTCCCCTACCTCTCCCATTTCCCCTACCCCTTTACACCTTTTCTTTCTATTTCACATTATCAATTATACATTTTGATCCTTATTTACATTTTTAGTTCCTCACACCAGAGAAACTATTCGGTATTTACTCAAAGTCAGAACTCACTTTTCCCAGGCTCGTTCCATGATAAAGGCAGATGAGAGGCTTTTTCAAATAAAATGAAGAATAGATATTCCTAACTACTAAATAGATCTATGGAGTTTGGAACAGGAATTTATTGCATGTAATAGACTTAGCTCTCCTATTGCCCTTCTTTTGCCTAACTTTTTGGAAGAGTAATTTTAATAGAAACAAATACAAATTGACTTATATATTCTCAGTTTAGGCTACAAAGATAAATATTATTGACATATCAATCCCCCTAAATAAAGAAAATTGCCAAAATTTTTAGAAAAGAAAGATAAGGCAGCTAACAAAGTTTAGGAAGAAGAATAGTATTGGATTTCTCATCTCAAATGTTGGAAGGTAGATGGAAATTTAAAAAAAGATTTCCCTATAAAGTGTTAAAAGTTATTTAAAATTAATCAAGAATTATAAAATGCAGGACTACTAATCAAATATAAGGTGAATAAAGGTTTTTTTGTTTTTTTTTGGTACCGGGGATCGAACTCGGGTCCTTGAGCTTGTGCAGCAGGCGGCGAAACCACTGAGCTAAATAACCGGCCCAATAAAGGTATTTTTAATGCAAATTTTCAAAAAAAATTATGTCCCACGCACAATTTCTCAGGAAAATATTAGATTTTTATGCTTCACCAAAATACAAGAATGTACCACAAAAGAAGACATAGGAATCAAGGGACCAGGGATCCAATACAGGCCAGAGTGAAAGGGAATTCTCTCAATAGCAAACATAAGACCAACATTTCTTCAAGCCTGGTGACAGAGAATTCCAAGACAGAAAGAGGTCAAAAGGGTCAAGGAGCTATTTCTCCAACAAAAATACAGCTGAGAAATTATCTGAGAGTCTGAGCTCCACAGAAAACAATTCCAGATTTCCTAATGGCTACATAAAGCCTAGATATTTGCAGAGAATTAAATAAGTATAAAAATAAGCCAATTATCTCCAGAAAAATACAGATAGTAGTTTAAATAATAAAATCTAATTTTAGAATATTATTCTGTTGAAAGGAAACAATATTTCATTAAGAAAAAAGGGTGGGCTTTACCAAAATTTTATTTAAAGAATGATAGTAGAGAAAGAGAGGGATAAATAAGCCCAACTCCTAATGTCTCAAAATAGGAAATCCAATAATAATAATAATAATTTCTAAAATTAATGAGTGAGCAAATGGCAATGGCTTGTGCTGTTTACCTATGCAGAAGTAAATACTAGAAGGAACACCTAAAGAACTGATATTCTCTGTCAGCAGAGTGTTGCTTAAGGATCTGAATTGATCAAGAGGATCATGCTTTTTATGTGTTAGCACTATATGGCTTAAATTTTTATTACAATATTTCAATGCAAATAAAAATTAATTTAGAATAAAAGACTCTTCAGTGCTCCTGACTGTCAAGTCTTTAAAGGAACAAAAAAATCATACCTATTTTTCACATCCACCCAAAATTAAAGCTTTATTTTTACCCTTAAGGTTTTATCCACAGAATACAGACAAATTTCTGACCTGCCAATTGAGTTCTTTCAGGAAGTTAAAAATACCAGCAGGACATAAAATCAGTGTAAGCATATTACATATTTTTTAAAACGGCTAATATTTTAATTTATCAGTATTATATTTTGTGAATCACGCATACCAACACCTGCAAATGGACTTGGAATTATAAAAAGTAAAATTTTGGAACTCATTCCTACATAATTATGAATAATAATGAAAAAGTTTCCAATAAAAATACCCTAAGAACATTGACATTTTGCATGAAAATTAACCAATACAAAAAAATAATAAAGTCATACTAAAAACCTGATACTTCTAAACACATAGCACATTATAAGCTAACACTAAAACCCAGTTATAAGTTATGAAACTCTTGTGTCTTGCTTATTCAACATCAAAACAAACAGACCTATTAGTGTATATTATGATGTAGAGGCTTTTTACATAAATTAGCACTAAGGCCTGAAGAAAAGCCTGGAAATTCAGAATTTTCTTCTCAGGAGTCCATTGACAATTTCAAATTTTTTCATAAATACAAATAAGTATTTTTCCTGCCTTGAAAGCCTGAATAGAGCTGTATTCCAAACCTGCATATATTCTAAATTTCTGAGAATTTTAAAAGGAATAAAAGGATAATGCTTGACTATATGTGGTTTTGCCAGCAGTACTAACTTGAGAATGTACTCTTTGTGCCAGATGTAGCTCTAGTTTACAGGGACTTCTCTCTTTTTCACACTGGGGATCAAACTCAGGACCTTGCACTTTCAAGGCAGGCAGCGGAACCACTGAGCTAAATCCGTGTCCCTTACAGGGACTTCCTGAGGACATCTTGGACATTACTGTACATTACAGGAACCATGTCATCTTCATTAATTATTCTATCACCACAGATGACACTACATGCCAATTCATTTGCTAATGTGTTAAAATTAATCCTAAATATTTAATATTTTTTCTATTATGTATATGTCACTTATTTTAAAATAGTAAATCCTCCTTGTATTCATCCAAAAAGTTAATGGCATAAAATTAAGCCAGATGGAGTGATCTATACTAAGTTTTGATTTGTCAGAATTGTAAAAATATGACATAATTTCTGACTTCAGGAGAGTAGATGTATATAACAAGTAGGCATTTGCATAAGTGACTATGACAGAAAACCAAAATAATGGTGTTTTAGCTAAGACATAAGTTTACATCCTTCCCTATAAAAGAATTCAGGAGTAGGCAGCCCAGGGCTCTTAAGGTAGATTCTCAACCCCTGCAAAGAGGCTTCTCCACCATTCCTCAGTTGAGCAAGATTGATGCCAGTGTTCAAGCCGTCAGATTCATGTTCCATGAAATGGAATGGAGAAAGGGGGTTAAAAAGAACAAAGTTACTTCCAAACTGCTCCAAACTGTAAATTTCTTCTTGCATGATTCCACCTAATACAGAGAAGCCTAGAGAAGGCAGTTTTGTTCTTGGTGGTCTGGGTCCATGAAGAGCCATGATTCGTTCGCTCTGTGAGGAAGGAGGGAAGGGATATTAGAAAAGACAGCTTCCCAGCACTGCCACAGCATGCCTGCTCACATGCTTCTCTAAACTGTATCAGAAGGAAATAATCATTATTATTCAATGGAAACTCATACAGCATACTTGCTGCAATATTACTAATGTACTTTAATGGGATTTTCTTCAATGCAGCCCTTCCCCCCCAGCAAGGTGTAGCTTTATGACAAAAATACCTTCACATTGTCAGATTTCAATTTATTGCTATACATTTTATCTATGAAAGAAATGTAGAGCTTTTTTATATGCATATGTGCTATTGTAACTTTATAGGAATAACAGAAGTATCTTACCAACCTTTACCGTATAATATATATTGAGAAAATAAGTTTGGGAGGTGCTATAAAATATGAATCTCAAGTACAAATAGATGTCATTGTATTTTCTGTTCTACAAGTGACTTTGAGTTTCCACATATCCTTTGTAGTATATGGTACAGCCGCAGCAGCAGAAGAAGGGCAATATCTCTAAGCTGGTAAGGAGACAACAAAAGCCAGTATAAATTACTACTCCTGACCATGGTGTAGCATGCCCTCAACTCATCTTAGCAATTTGCAAATGTGCAGTCCTGGGTTTTTATGCCAATAGACAGTTATGGCTGCCAAAAGAGTGTGTGTCTTAATGTTTTTAAACTTAACAGAAAATCCCTCTTGAATAGTGGCCACTTTGTGAAGAGACCTGCTCCATTTTAAGTTGATAGCTCTCTGTCACATTCCTTTCCAGATTGCATCAACTGAGGAGAAAACAACAACAACAACAAAAGAAACCAATGAAAATGTAGCACTAGTGTATCTGTGACTGTCATTGCGGATCTCTTGAGTGTTATCACTAAGTCTGGGCCATGCACTGCTATGCTGGCCCCACCATTCCTGTCCCATCAGGCTTGGAGTATTGGAGATAAAAGGTGGCTGTGACCAGATCATTCTTAGGACACAACAGGTTGAAAGAAATTTTATTGCCTTTCAATAACTACACAGATGTTCATATTCCTTGGAAGCAGAAAAGACCCTAGCTCTCTTGTTCTCAAGCTGCAAGAAACAAATATAAAAGTTAAACTGACATTTCCCAATACCATGGTTCTCAGGAGGCACAGGTGTTGGTGTTCTTTTAGCTTGTTTTAAATTAACTAGCACAACCATTCATCCAAACAAAATGTATGCTATAGAAAGTTGTGGTATTTTGGCACCATGCAGCCTCAACCTCAGAGAAATAACTTGTTCGGAGAATAAATATTAAGAGGACTTTTCATATGTTCAGCAGAGAAAATTCATATTGGCCAGCAGGGAAAAAACCCAGGCAACCCCAATTTAAAAGCCTTCCAACAGAGTTGTTCCATTGGAGTGAAGAATTATAAATGCAGAATGTTTCCTTAACCCAAGGTCAGCATTCCTCTCGTTAATAGGGAATTAGGGACTTCTATAGGCTCTCGCAATGGAGCTAATTGAGCCTGCTCTGGCAGTTAGGATAAGGAACGCATGCTCAGCTGCCTAGCAGATAGAGGTGCCAGAAACACAATAGAGTAGAAGGTTGACCTCCAGAATAAGGCAATATATATCTACAGAGTAAAATAAGCCAGGGGCACCAGGCAGCATCTGAAGAAAGAGGGCACAAAATTCACAATGGCCTGGGACAGGGCAAGGGAATGGAGGCTTTCCAAAGAGGATGAGATCTTCAGAAAATACTTAGCAGTATTTGTAAAGGGATAACCCAATATTTTGCATATCATCTATTAGGCAACCTTGTAAAATATTTCAGTAGCCAAGGTTAATAATAGAATTGAATTTAGCATTTGATTTTTAGGAGAAAGCATTTTCACTGGCAGCAATATAATTTTAAACATATCTTGCATTTTCAGTATTTCTTTCCATAATTTATAAGCAGAGTGAACTAACATATAAAAGCTTTCTATTAAAGTCTTACATTGTAAATGATAAAATAATTCCACAGAGGGGAGACCTCCGCTGGTTTCAACCAAATAGCAACCCCAATCACATTTCAAAATTCTCTGTGACATTCACAGAAGTATGAAGAAGTCTAGTGTAGCTGGGATAGAGGATAGAAGGTCGGTAAAAGACATATAACATTCAGACACTCTCTGCTTTATTTTGGTTAAAGCCTGTGATGTATCACTGGAGAGAATAAAAGCTGCAGCTAGTTCTCTGTTGCAGCACCTGGAGCTGAGCAGCAATTTAATAAGCTAGAATGTCAAAGAACCAAAGGATGTATTTTGATAGAGGAAAGTAACCTTTGGGTTTGAGAAGTTTTCAAATGGAAACGAGCTGATATTTTCATTTGTTTGCTTGCTTAGTATTTTGGGGGGAGGAGGGGGGTTTCCAGAAACATAGTATTAAGTTAGAAAAGATTTGTAACATCTGCCATTCATCTGTACTTGGGAAAAATATAAAAAGCTAGGTAGTAAAGGTGTGAACCTGTGCTGCACGGAGATGGTGCTGTGACTGCAAGAAGAAGAGATGGAGGAGGCACCTCAAGCATTCACAGGAGGGCAGAGGGCAGACAAACAAGCCAGCTAATAAGAAGCAGCACCCCAGGAGGCCACAATCAAAAAGTCTTGAAAATGCCAAACACAAAAAACCAAGACTGGAAGCAATTCCTTATACATGAATAGAACCTTAAACACATTTGAGCTTTAGAAAAGAATCAGATGAGAAGAGATTATGATCTCCCTTGTACTACCTCAGAAACACTGGCTCAAAGAAGTGAAGTGACTTGTTCAATATCTCATAATCTAAAAACTTAAAACACTGAGTATCAGTGTCATAATATTTAACATTTCAAGTGCACATACGTCTTTGCACTAAGCTATGCATAAACATTTAACACTACCCTTGTTAAGGGTCTTTCTCAGTTGGCAATAGTAAATTGCTTTAATTACTCTGTAGAAGAAACGCTTTAAGTAGGAGGAATGCCTTTTCTCCAGGACCCAGAGGGAGGGATTTTCACGAAGCACCATCAAGCCACTATCACACTTTTCAGGAGGTGATAAATTTCTAACTATAAAGCAAGCCCATGTGTGGGAAGCTGTAGTTGTTCCCTGGTCTTCCACCTGTTTGGAAGAGGCTACAAAAGAACCCAAAGAGGCTTCCCTGTTTTTCATGGCCCATAACTGAATGGGAAATCTGCCTAATGTGGGTTTCAATTAACAGTATGAGAGCCTTCCATGCTAAGCAATCTCTGCAACTTTGACTCTACTGTTAATAAGGGAACTATCTGGACAGGGTTCTTTTGCTTTGCCTTTTTAAAAAAGTTGTTATTAATTCCAAATGGAAGATAAAGATACAGTCCACTAAGACCCACTTGGAAACACGAATGGTATAAAAATCTTTCATTCTAAGCCTGAGTGCCATTAAAATTTCAGATCCAGATATCAAATTCTGGTAATGACAGACTGAGTAACCTGACCCAACCTCTGAGCAGATTATATTATATAGTATACTATATATACTATATATATATATATAGTATATATAGTATATATACTCTTCTTACAATCATAGTTTTAAAACTCTTCTTAAAAGGCTGTATGTAGGCTATTGCCCAGAGGTTTAAGAAGATGAGCCCAGAAGTCTGGAGCTGCTTTTCCTTTGCAAATTCCAAAAGAAATGTCAGAATGGATAAGAGACCAAATTATGCCCTCTGAAGTTCTGCTCAGGACAGAAGTTTTAAAATTAATGTTCAAACCCACAAGAACTCAGGGGAGGAAACAAAATATTGTACCCTAGGAATAAGTATAAAGAAGTTTTTAGGGATTTGTATAGACCAGGGTTGAGATTTAAATCATTTCAATTTTTAAGATAGAATTGAAGTGATTCAGCATTACTAGGGCCACCAGGACACATCAGGCTGGAAGAAGCAAACAGGAGTCTTTTCTGCAGAGAAAGAACATCATAATGGACAGAAAAACAATTTTACACATACAAGGCCCAATACAATCCAAACTAATATGGCATAATTTGACAGAATGATAGGAAAAAATAGAAAAATGATTAAAACTGTAAATTGACAATTTAAAAAATATATATCTAAAAAAAGAAAAAAGAAAAAAGTATATATCTGAATGGATAACAATTATGAAAATATGCTCAAAATTTCTAGTAAATGAAAAAGTATAAATAAAGAATAAGATAACAGTTCATCCATCAGGTAGGTATAAATTATGAAAGGCTATCATTTCTCTTATTAGCAGGTAAATAGGAAAATTAGTATTAAAATAATTGCAGTTGGAAATCTCAACTTATGCCCCTATTCTTTTAGTACTTATTAAAATTAAAAAGATATTTGTTCTATTCCACTTATGAGACTATTTTATAAGTTCATTATGTCATCAATATTATTGCTGCATTATTCTTAACAGCAAAAAGAGAGAGAGAGAAAGACAGAAAGAGTCCATTTTCTATTGTCAGTAACACAACACCATAGACCGGGTGAGTTATAACAAAATATTTATTTTGGCTCACAGTTCTGGAGATGCAAGATTGGCAAGCTGTGTCTAGTTATGACCTTGCTGGCAGAGTCCTGAGGCTGCATAGAACATCATGTAGCAAGAGATGGGGAGTGTATGCACATGTGTGCCTGCTCTGGTCATGTTCTTCTGAACCTACCAGGATTCAATCACAGGCTCCAGCCTAATGATTTTCATCCTAGTTACTTACTTTCCCAAATCCTCACCTTTAATACCAGAATTGAACTTTCCACTCTCTTAAGCAATGTGATTAAATTTCAAAATGTGAGCCCTTGGGGTGGGGGCCACTGAACCATATTCAAACATAGAAACGTACTCAACACTCTCTAGTCAATGGAGAAATGTGTCAATTTATATAACCCGGAATGTCAATTCCCAGAGTTCCCTTCCCTTTATGGTTGCACGTTAAGGTTGATCACAAGACAGGTTTTCCCATTATCTGAAGGTCAAAATGAAACAGCATTCATTGCTTTCTGAAGGGACTGTCCTGTCCAGGAAGCCAGGTCCCATTCTGTCATGACACCATCACAAGCTGCACAGTGTGCACACTCTATTGTTTCATCTTGTTGGGCTGGGGCATCTGCCAGCTCCATATTGATGTTATGGAACTCATGGAACTGTCTCTCCACCTTCTCTGACTTCTGGGATCAGCTCTTGTGCAACTTTATGGTTGAAATCTTACTAGATTTCATTCTAGCTCAAGCACATCACTGAGGGTAGAGACACCTGAAAGACAAACATGGGTTTCAGTTGGTTCTGGTTGTTCTTTACAGTTTACAATTTTCCTTTCTGTCCCTTGCTTATTTCCAGCATACTTTTTCTAATTGGCAACCTTTCTCACCTACATGAACTTTACCTGCAGGCCGTATGTGGAGGTTAACAGCCCTCCAATGATTTCTTCATCTTCTCCTACCAATGTATTAGATCCAATTAAAAAAATTCTGTTTTCAAAACACATATGGCCATGTTCCATGGTCAAAGTCTATCTTTCATTTATTTGGCGGGGAGAGGGGGTGAGGCAGGGTCTTGCTATGTAGTTGCTGGCTTTGAACACACTATCAGCCAGGCTGATCTTGAACTTGCAGCGATTCACCTGCGTTAGTCTCCTAAGTGCAGGGATTAAAGGTCTGCACCATCAAGCTTGTCTTTTTATTTTTTTTTCTGATCAAATTTATCTGATACAATTCCCATTTACAGAAAATGACTAAAGAAATTAAAAACAAGTAAAAATAATGATGGCAAAAATTATAGTATTAAATCTATACAAAATTTGGGGCCAGGGATTTAACTCAGTGGTTTCGCCGCCTGCTCCGCAAGCTCAACGACCGGAGTTCGATCCCTGGTACCAAAAAAAAAAAAATCTATACAAAATTAAGTGTTTATTTAAGCATATAAAGAAATGAAACGTTTTTAAGAAAATGTATAGACAGAAGTTGAAATATTTTCTTTCTGTATCCCAATGGATAATCTTTTCTGTATTTATCTATGCTTACCCTTTTCTGAGAACACTTCTCAAGAGGATGAGGTGAAAACTGTCTAATATCTCCTGCTTTCCCCCAAGAGCTCATCTAATAGAAAAAATTTTCAGACTTTGAATCCAAGAATTAATATATATATCTTGGGGAGAAGAAATCGTGTGAATAATTTCATAAATAAATTTTTAAAACACAACAAACATCACAAAATACAGGAAAGGTGTATATTTTTATGAATTAACTATCCTGTATACGTGTAGATTATGTTGTGGAAAACCTCTCTCTCGTTCCCTCTTTATATACATTAATATAATATTTTCTATAGAGAAAATAAGAATGTAATTCAATTTTTTCTCTGCTATAATTGATGAAAATTTATTTATTTATTATTGATACTTGGACTTAAAAAGTCATTGTTTCATATAAATTGTTATCAAAATTGGGTAATTATCTATTAAGTTTATGAGTGATGGGGCCAGGAATTTAGCTCAGTGGTTCCAGCGCCTACCTCGCAAGCACAAGGTCCTGAGTTCGATCCCCGGTACCAAAAAAAAAAAAAACGAAAGAAAAGTTTATGAACAATAAGATTTTAAGGTTTATATAAGCTAAATCCTTTAGGGCATACCAAGTTTTGTTGGGTTGTGATCACTCTTAAGTACTTTTTGAATTGATGCTATTCATAATCACTTTGTTCTTAATATCATTAAAACTGTTGGCTCAGTAAGGGTGTAAACAATGGTTGGAAACCAATTTCTTCACCTGGACAGCTAAGCAGCACCTATACACAGTGTAACTGTAAGTCACAAAAGGAAAATTCCATGAAACCCAAAGAAAAAAGTATTATCAACTAACTTTCATATCAAAAATGCCAATCCTCACTGCAACACTCGCCACCTAAGGGAACTGTGACCTTTAGTCACAGCCAGACTATAGACATTGTTGTGTTAACTGACTGCATTCAAATGTTTTATTTTTATAAATTTTTCCTAATATGTGAACACATTGCTAAGTCCCCTCCTGAAATGATCTGTGGAGAGTAAGTTCCTGAAGTTTAAGTTTTATTAACTTCATGGTAAATCACAATGAACATCTGTCCAATAACAGCAAGTTGTTGATAAAAACTGAGACTCAATTCAAGTGACCTAACTCCTAGTTTGTGATTTCCTTTTTACTCCTTTAAAAGAAATCTTGGAGAAAAAAAAGCTATTTCTTCAATACAGGAATCTTTTTGTCTCACCTCTCTCTCTCTCTCTCTCTCTCTCTCTCTCTCTCTCTCTCTCTCTCTGCATGTGTCATTGAAATATTTAAGATTTAAATACTTAATTCTCAGAAACAAAGAAGAAGCAAGTTAAAATAAAAAATATGTACTGGACAGAAGTGATGTTAGGTCAAGTCAACTTGTCTGGATTCCACTTCTCATCTGTACAATGAGGTTATAGCTAAAGTCTTTCTCTCTGCCTAAAATGTAACCATACCTATCTGTCCACAGTGAAAATTCTTTTTTTTTTTGGTACCAGGGATTGAAGTCGGGTCCTTGCGCTTGCGCAGCAAGCAGCAAAACCACTGAGCTAAATCCCCAGCCCAACAGTGAAAATTCTTATAGTTTCCTAATTTACCTCTCTGACTTAAAAAAAATCCATGAAATTTGTTATAATTATCTTATCCTAAAACACTATTACTTTAATTCTTTCATGTTATAATATTAGGGAATTCTAAAATCCAGAAATTTTCCTACTGAGCTTCATGTGTTTTGTGCCAGCAGTATATTTTATGTAATTAGTTTAATATACCATTTCATTAAATCTGAACATAAAGTGTATCAGTGTCATCTGTTTTGAGAACAAAACAAGTACAGAACTGTCTCTGTTTTCCTTCATATGTTGCACTTGAAGCAAACAATTAAATAGCTGTGTCTGTCTTATTTACACTCCAACCATTGAACAAGAAACTTTGCAGGAATAGTTTGTTCATTTTAAGTCACCCTGGGTAATGCATTTTAATTAGAAATTCCAAGCAGATTACTGTTTAAAAGTAAATTAAATTAAAACAACAGGAATGTCTAGGAAGCACACAGCTTCCACTCTTCTACCACTGACAGCTATACCTCGAAGTCTCTCATGTAGCTAAAGCTACAACCAGTACCCATTCTTAGAATTCATGTGATGGCCTAACATAATGTTAGCACTTCAGACATTCGTCTTTGCAATGGGATACAAATATTGGAGGGTTTCTGATCAGAGGTTTTTGAAAGCTGGGCAACCAATTTATACAATGAAGAAGTGATTTGTTTAATTAGCATGGAATTCTTTATCAATTTGCTTAGATTTTTACTTTTCATTGAAGAAAGAAAGTGCTTCATATAAGAAGAAAGTGTCAGGCTGGTCTGATATTCTATCTGTACCATTGAAGAGTCATAGCATTTATAACCAGAATTGCTTTTAATTGGTCAAAGTATTCATTCATATTAGATGGTACCTCATCCTACTTGTTACTAATTATTTCAATCCTCACCCAGAGTACCAGGGAAGGCTTCAAAGAACTTCTCAGCTAAACTTTCTCAAGCAGACCAGAAATGAAGGATATTTCAACCTAAAACAGTGGCACCAGTAAAAGCTCTCATGCCTGAAATTTCAGATACTGTAAATTTAATAGTTTATTGTAGACAAATTAGAGTATGTATGACAACTGATGAGAAATAGTAACATGATATTTGTAGGGGTTTGACAATAAAATTACAGAAGCATTTGTTAAGATAGGTGGTATAAAGTAGTAGCTAACTAAAAACATGACCTCCAGAGTCATGAATAGAGTTAAATCTGGGCTCTGCCAACTTAATGGCTATGAAAATGTGGACAAATTAAGCCTCTATGCATCATGATTCACAAATAGTCTGTTTTTGTTTCTTTGTTCCCTACTTCTTTACATAAGTATTACTTTCTCCTTTATTTTTTCAAAGACATTATGTTCATTTAACATATTTCTAGATTAGTTAATTTTTATTTTCAAAACTGAGTTATTTTCTTTTGTTGTTTTGTTGTGGTTTGTGTGTTGGCATGTTTGTTTGCAGTGGGAGAAAACTATCATGGGGCTAGATCTCCTGCTTTATTATTTTGGTTGGTATTTTATTTTACATATATTCATTTTTCTCTCATTTCACCTTTATTCTTGGACTATATTTCAACTCAGCTCATCTAGTAGATCTACAAATCAGAAGTATGTTTTATGCCTCTTTATGGATTTCACACTTTCAGGACTGAAACAAATACCCATTATTTGTCTCTAATTGTTGATCATGGGAGAGTCTTTGCTTTCTCCATTCATTGTGCATTTAGATGCAAGCTTAGACAGAAAAATAAATGTTTTAGAACTTCTATGGATAGAGAGGGGAATAAAGTCACCAGTTGTCACTTCCCACGGAATACCATCCATCTACCTTTACCTCAGGTAAAGGAATATAGCGGTTCATTAACAACTTTAGGCACTACTACCCTTGAGTTTCTGTACTTAGTCACTTTGATACAATGGACATGGTCATTTCTGATAAAAGATATTTACATTTCTAAAATAAGGATGTGTACTTTTAATTATAATCATGATTTTTATGTTTATAAACATGATTTATATATCTCTGAAATACAAGAAAGGATATGACAGCAGCCAAGTCTAGAAGATAAAATAGCTAACTAGGGATAGACCCAAAAAACATATAAAGAGGGACTTCTTATGCCTCATTAATCCACCTTATTGCTCATCACTTGATAGTTTTCCTCATGAACAGTCTGTTGGGTTTTCTATATTTTTATTTTTCCCAATGGCCATTGTAGTGTTCCACTTATCATTACTGTAACAACACACCTGAGACAGGTTAACTTTATGAAGGAAAGAGATGTGTTTCATAGTTTTGAAGGTTCAAAATGCTTCACTTTGTTTAGCCTTTGGTGACGATCTCATCGTGCATGTCACCACAAGAGAGCACATGTGGGAGAAAGAGATCACATCTCAAAACGAGAAACCAGACAAAGCTTCAGGTTTCAGGCTTGCTTTTCTAACAACTTTCTCACAGGAAAGCTCAAGAGTTTCATGAGAACTACCTTAGTCTCTGCTGAGAGCAGTACCCTAGATGACTTAAGGATCTCCAAATACATTCCATCTCCCAGAGGTCTACTACATACCAACATGGCCACACCAGGGACCAACATTCCAACACAGGAAATGCAACTCTGGAAGACAAACCACATTCAAACCATAGCACCCATAACAAACATGAGTTGGAGATAGCCTAAGCTTTAGAAAATACTCTCTCATCATTCACAGACTTCAGGCACAAGGTGTTCTGTATAGTCTAAGTAGAAAAGCATTTTGTTTCACAATTTCTTTCCATACATATTTTCAAGATAAAGAAGTTCACAGTGTATCACCAACATATGAATTTTAGTTTTTTAAACACAACCAGCAACTGTTAATAAGAACATGAAAATCAGGAGACCTTTTGAAGCACTAATCTGCTTTGGCAAAATGGGTATACATACGTGTGATTGACTCTGTTCCAAAGCAAAATTTCTCTGAACTTTTTTCCAGGTTCTGGGGAGAAAAAAATATAAATCCTTGGAATTTAGGGCATTATTTAGTATCTTTATTATGCTAATAGGCACTTCATGCAAGGCCCTAGAAAAACTTTAAAATGGAGTTGGTCATGGAAAAAGATCAATCATATGACTAGAGGGTTGAGGCTGTGAGACAGGTAGTATCAGTCCAACCTTCCAACCTCTGAGGAAGGCAGTGGGAGTCAAGACAGAGTTCAAGCCTTGTCCAATAGTCAGTAGTGCTTATGAAGTGAAACTCCAATAGAAACTCTTGACAATAGCACTTTGTGGTTGGTGAACACATTGATGTACCAAGATGGTGGTATACACTGAACCATGAGGATAGGACACAGATCTGCATTCCTTCCCAGATCTTGTCCTATTCATCTCTTTGTTTGGCTGATCCTCCCAATTTGTACTTTTCAAAATAAAAAATCTTAAGTACTGTAAAGCACTTTCCTGGTTCTATGAGTAGTAATTCTAGTGAATTACCACTCCTAAAAGGCTCCTGGGAACCACTAGCTTTTGATGCATTCAGAAGTGTACATAGGCTAAACACCCTTATGTACTTGTGAGTGGCATCTCAAGTAGGAGTAGTCTTTTGGGAGACCTTTCCCTTAAACCTGTGGACCCTGACCCTAACTCTGGGGGGTTAGGATCAGAATCAATTTTCAGTGTATCAGTTGTCCTTGAAATAGTTGAAGTTCAAGCAGGATAGATTCCTATTATTTTTAATCAAACATTATCACAGTTTTATAAAGTATTTTATGGAACCTTATTTTAATAAAACCAATTTGGAAACTTCAAGACAAATACAAAAGCCAAGAAAGAAACATGTTTCTAAATTTTAGTAGCTGGGTGCCCCCTGCTGACATTGTTTTAGTCATTGCTAATATGTCTTAAAACCAGATGGATTCCCTTGGTTTTGGAAACAATCAATTCTCTCTGAAGCTTTTATCCAGCATTTGTTTATTCAGTGGTCCATTCCTTGACATTTAAAAGCTATAGCAATCCTTTAGATAATCAAACAGCTGATCATTGAGATAAAGAAACTGCACTGGTGAATAGAGTGTAAATTCTAAAATTTATCAGTCTCTCCAACCCTTTATCAGGTAAGACATGGCAATCTGGGGATTTTCTGTGTGATCTTGGACCTACATTAACCTGACAAGCTCATATTTCCTCATCTGTAAGTTGAAACTGTTGAGAAAAATGTCCTCTGAATTACCCTCTATCTAACAAGTTTTTAATTTTTCAATAAAGATGGACTCAAAAGACTATATGTCAAAATATTAACATATGAACTACTCTAGATAGGCAAAATATCCTAATTTTCCAATTCTAAGTTTTTATAAGTTCTTATTATATGAATTTTTAGACTATTTTCTCCAGTGAGGCCCAGAGAGGAAGAAAAAATCAGACCCCATTGGAGTCAGAGCTTGCAGGGGGATAGATTTAACACAGGACACATAAATTTATATGATTATCTTTTAATATTTTCTCAAAAAGTCAAATGCAGAAGAGTGCGGGAGATCTACCTTTGTGCTAGAGACCAGCCAAGGGCCTGGACCATTCAGCAATGTTCCACACAAGTCCAGACAAAGGTCTAGAGCCCACAGCAGTGTCATGAAAGTCCATATCAAGGATCTGCCCTGGAAAGATCTGAGGGCCAGTGGTGGAAGCTAGAAAGTCTGCACCTGCAGGGTTAAGGATCTGTGCCAGAAAGCTAAGGGATCTGCACTGGAGCCAGGAAGTGACACTCAAAATAAAAGCAAAGACCAGACAGAGCTCCACCAAAGAAAGCACTAACTATCCCTGAAGACAGCAAGGACTTGAGCTCCTCCATCAAAGGGAACAGCCATCCAAATTCCTAGTGGGAAAACCAGCCACAACAAAGCTTCTCCTAGGAAATAAGCAGCAAGCAATCTTCCCCTCCTGTTCTCCTTTTATGCCATTTTGGCGACAATCCTCAGGTAAGCCTTCCATGCTCAGACCCACACTGATTCAGTTCAGCTGGGCATTCTCACACTTAAATTAACCATTAATTAATCTACCACAGACCCACTACTTGATCCACCCACTAAAGTAACAAAGATCTTGTGTCTATAAGGTTTAGCAAACTGTGGTCTTCTGTCCAGTAAAGAATTGGCAGAATGAGTCCATGATAAATACTAGAGGTGTACTAGACATAAGATGAATGAGGAATGATGAGAAGAGGAATGATGTTAGCAATGCTCAGAAACCTAGGTGGTACCAGCTTTAGAGAAAATTGTCCCAGAGAAGCAGGGTCTAGTCCTTGGAAGGATCTTGGGGATCGTCTCACATTAATGAAACATGATTTAGAAACTGTAACAAAAAGATATTAATCTCAGTGAAACATACATTTTCAAATTCCTTGTGAAATGAAATTAAGGCCTTTGCCAAGCAAATGGACTGGTCAGTTTTTAATAACACCCTAGAGGGGCCAAGAGAAAGAAGGCCACACTCTTACTTGGAGAAAATGGTAGTCTGTGAGTTTCCAGCATTAGAACACCATTCGAAGTATTTCAGGCTTCCAACAAACTGATTCATGGCACCATTTTGGAGTACAGGAAACAGTGTTGATGCACTGTGGCCTACCACCAGAAGAGGGAGGGACATTCAGTCGTACTACACTGAGTCAAAATTGGACTTGACTGGTCTGATTCTATGGGCGAGAAGTTAGTGAACTAAGCAAGAGGAGATGGGAAAGGAAAGGGGAGAGAAAATGAGAACCTCTGGCACACAGTATCTGGCAATAGTACAGTGTATATTTGTGCAGCAAATTTCAATGAAGCAAGGTTTCAAAAGTGTTCTTAAAATACTAATATTATCCTGATATAAAATGAGAAAATCCCATCCAGCAATCTGCACAGTACTAAACAATATGAAGCAGGAAGAAATATATCTGAAACTGTTCTTCATGCATACCAATTTAGGCACCAAAATGAACTCCAAAAATAGCTTTAAATTTACTATAAATCTGATGCAATATATATGTCATATCTTAGCTTTGACATTTATCAGAGTTTAGAAATGTCTCAATTTGTCAGATGCAAATCACTATCACTGCTACTTCTTGGAATTTTGGAACATTTTCACGATTTAAAATGCACATAGTGTAAAATGATAAACCTTTATGTGGCTTAGAAAAGAGTTCCTTTGACAGCAACCACAATGCCTCATTAAAAATATTCTAGTCAGGGCCGGGGATTTAGCTCAGTGGTTCCAGCACCTGCCTCGCAAGCGCAAGGTCCGGAGTTTGATCTCCAGGATTAAA